>CABHPP010107553.1:0-21275 GCA_902168425.1 Peromyscus attwateri
TTGATTCTTGAATGTTATTACCAACTATTAGGATATAAAGAAATGAAAGTTAGCAGTTAGACATTACAATAGAACTTGTAGTCATATTAGGTATATTTTCAAAATTGAGCAGATATATTTTAGATAGACAGGTCATCTTCAAACCCTTCAGAGATCTACAGAATATGGCATTTAAAATGTTTTAATAACTTAGAAAATTTTTCTTTTTTGTTATGACTATGAGACATGTCGGCTCCTGGCAGTACCAATCTACTTCAGAGAGAATATGGGCATTGAAGAAACTGCATATGGAGTTAACTTTCATTGTGGCAAATGTTAGCCACTGGACAACAAAGTATCCTCGAATCTACTGCTGACAACAGGACAAAATGGACAGACGTAAAACAAAGGACTACCGATTCTTGCCAAAACAAGTGTGGTTGTGGCTTTATCAAAAGGCATCTCCTGAGGCCAGGACAATATGGCACCATCCCTGAAGTGGCCTTTGCAATCCGGAAAAGGTACAGTGCCCTTTCCTTCGAAGGCAGCTGAACAGGCAGTGGGCCAATGGCTTCCGATGTGCAATGGAACAGCAGCTGAAACAGTTATTCTTGAAGAGTAACTAAGCTCACGCCTCTCAATAGCAGACTGTCATTTAATAGAGGGATGTGGAGAAGAACGGGATGCTGAGATGAAGCCACACATACACAGTCAAGAAGAATGGACAGCTGAATTAAAAAACCATCAACAATTTCCAGAGTTTAAAATCCTGAATCAGGACATGACACTAGTGGAATTCAGGTATTTCTGGTACATGGACTGCTCTCACCCAAGGTGAGGTTGAACTGTTGAACTTGTGTACATCCTACTTCACAAATGAGTCTGTCAGATACGCTAAGCCTATAGGCTGAAGATGATGCCCCAACACTGCGGAGAAACCTCAGGTGACTGTCCAGGCGGCTGGCTGTTTCTGTCAACTCACAATTTTTTTGGAAGCTGCTTACATGCACTTCCTGTTTTTATTTTTGTTAGGTAATATTATTTCCTTCTTGAGTCTCTGAGAGAGTTGAAGATTAGTTAGTTATAGTCGAAGTTTAATTAATTATAGCTGAAGATTAGTTAATTATAGTTGAAGATTAGTTAGGATAGAAAGGAATTAGGTATATTTTGGACTTACCAAAATAGGATAAGCAATAGAATTATTTTCTCTGAATTTGTCAAATACAAATGGACTAGACATTGTTTAGGTTTTCATCACTTGTATATATTGTATATAGTTATTGTACTTTTGTATATAGTTTTTCTTATATTAGTTACAACTTTCCTTTTTTTTTCTTTTTATTAAATTAGAAAGGGGAAATATAGTGGTATTCTATTTGTACTGAAATGTGATTTTATTTGTATGTTAATAAATAAAGTTGCTTAGGGGTCAGAGCTATTAGCAAGCCATAGCGAAAGCCAGGGCGGTGGTGGTGCACGCCTTTAATCCCAGCACTTGGTAAGCAGAGCTAGGTAGATCTCTGTGTGTTCAAGGATACAGCTAGCATTGGAGACACACGCCCTTGATCTCAATACCAACCATAGAAAACTTGGGAGGTCTGGACAGAGAGGCAGTGACGAGACAGCCACGTAGTTAGTTTATAACCAATGAGAAGGAAGAAACAGGACTCCTTATAAATCAACCGCACAGGAAGAAACTCCCTTTTCGGAGAGCTCTCTTGGCGGGAGAAGCTAGCTGGCGGAAAGCGGGTAAGCTTCTGGCTCTGACCTCTTGGGCTTTCACCTTTACATTGGCTCTGTGTTTCTTATTTAATAAGGCAGTCGGTTACATCTACATGTGTATATGTTTTTGTTTGTGTGTGTCTGTGTATATATGTATGTATGCACGCATGTGTGGATGCACATGTGTGTCTGTGCATATGTGTGCATGTTAGTGTGTGTGTGTGTGTGTGTGTGTGTGTGTGTGTGTGTGTATGTACGTGCCTATGCATGCATGCATTTTTAGGAAGTTTAGTACCTGTGCAGGTAATATAATTAGAACAACAATCAAGCCCAGAACTGTCACAGCACATGGTCTCCTGTGTTGACTCATTATAACTACATCCAAATCCTCTCATTGCTAGCCCCTGGCTACCTCTACTCTATTGATCTCTATTTTGTCTGATTGGCTTTATTATTAATATGTTTCTCTACAGGCCCTTTCTTGCCTGCCATCAGGTTTAATTCTCACATTACCCGGCCCTTGTTTCACCTCTGGGTAAAGCTCAGGGAAATCGGACGTCTCATTTTATCATGGCCAGTACATCCCTGTCTTATCTTGCCCTGGCCACAGGACAGCACTCAGACTCTCCCTTGCTTCTCTCTGCTTCCCACTTCTCCGTGTGAGAGCCTCCCTGTTGCTCTGGTGGCCCTTCCAAGCACACTGTGCCCAAAGCCTTTGCACTTGGCTTTTCCTCTGCTTGGAATTCTCTTCCCAGAGAGGGGCACGGTCCATCTTTTTTAACAGTGCTCTCTGCACAAATGTCACCACTGAAGAAAAACACTTCTGACCTTCTCACTGAAAGTGCTGCACCCCCCTCCCATCTCTGCACTGCTATCTCTTCCCTGAGCCTGTCTTATTTTTCTTCATAACTGCCATCAGCTTTTAGTTTATTTTTTCTGTATCTATTTCCGCTCTTCTATCATCAGAATGTAAGCAACAGGGAAAGGAGTTTAATGGCTTTACTGTTGTATTGCAAATGTCTCAAAAAGTTCCTGCATACAGTGAGTGCTCATTAATGTCTGTTGCATACCTAAATTATCATTAATGATCTTTGACATAAATTATAAATAATAAAATTCCCTCAGCAAGTTGGCAGTGTTTTTATGATACTAAGTAATACAGGCAAAAAAGTTAAGACCAACAATTCCACTCCAAGGAGTAAGAGTAAGTTATTGACATTTGACCAAATCAGAAAAAGACATTTTCCTCAATTATTTTAAGGAAGGCTGACTATCCTATAAACTACCTGTAGCAAGAAAATTAATTTTAAATGCTCTTCTAAATGGTAATGATAAAATTAATAGATACAATCTATACCATGGGCATTGGGACACTGTTATAGCAAGAAATAGACTTATGAATCATCATTAAAAAAATCAAAAGGCAAAGGAAAGTGGTAGAGAAATATACAAGTATCCCTTGGTATTCTCGGGAGATTGGTTCCAGAAACCTCCATCATATATCAAAATCCAGGGAGGATCAAGTTCTGTATAGAATGTGGTATGCTTTTATATAAATCCTAGGCAGTGCTCCATTACACCCTAAATCATCTTGAGATGACTGCTGACACTTAATACAGTGTGGATGCCAAATGAATAGTTACTATACTGGCTTGTTCAGAAATGACAAACAAACATTCTGTGTATGTTCAGTAAGATGCCATTGTTGTTTCCTATTCTATAGTTAACTGAATGCACATGCATAGAACCACAGTTATGAAGAATCAACTGTGGTGTGCGCCTCTCTTTCTAAGTGTGTGTGTTACACTTAAAATGAGATCAGCTTGTATTTAAGCCAATTATTTTTCAATAAATATCCCTAAGATTACTTGGCAGTCTTGAAAGAAATTATTTTTAAAGTTTTAACTTTATTGCAGTATGTATTCTTTATATAGAATTGGGTAATATACAGCTTTTATAATTCTAAGAACCATTTAGAAAAATATTAAACAGAATGTAGTCTCATTGAGTTTCTAGAAATTACCCTTGACAGACAATGTCATGAGATATTTGCCATAATATGTTTCCTTTTTACTAAAGACATTTCCCTTTGAAGACAATTTTCCTTAACAAAAAAGGAATAAATTGCTAGTGGCAGGATCTCAGAGAGTGCCCTCTGCTCTACATGGCTTCTCAGAGCATCTCACAGTGATTATGAAGCCATTGCCACCACCACCACCATCAAAGGGAAGTGTGGAATACTATCTAATGCTTCAGCCATCCAAGCTCCCAGTCTACTGACTGGAAAACTGCTGAAGGGCCTGGTGTGGAAAGTTGAGGGTTCCGTACCTAGAATTCAACAGACAAGAAGAGAGTCCTCCACTTGTTTAATCTGGGCACCATGTAGCTGTGTTAATTGGGAACACACTTTGGCTGCAACCATAGCATCTGAGCTCAGGGTCCTCAATGAGCATCACTTAGTGAATCCCATCTCCATCACACTGGCTCCATACTAAAATCAAAACTGCCTCACAAGTGTATCCTTTTTGATCCAAAACAGCAGATCCTCTCATTACCTCGTTTTTTCAGCCATGAAATTTATCATCAAAAGAGTTTCTCAGATGTTCTTCTGGGAGAATGAGAATGATTAAGTGTGTTCTAGTTAACCTGACTTGGAAATAACTCCATGCACATACCCGGTTGGCCATCAATCAACATAGCCACTTGGTAGAGGCTGTTTATTAGCACAGCAGTTAGCACTCAACGGATTGCTGCAGAGCAGAGTTCCAGCTGAAAGTGAAAAGAAATTTGAGGAAAATACCAATATGCATTTGCAAGATAGAACAGATGGAGGGTATAATATTGAATGACAGAATGGGAAAATGAAAAAAAAAATACGAAAGTTGTGCTCATTACAGCACAGGAATAATATGCTTGAGAAGAGCATTGAAAATAGCACAGTCACAACACTGTACAGAATGGAACTATAAACTTACTAGGAAGGGAAATGGGACAGTACAAATGTCATCAAAACTCTCTGCACAGGAAAGATCAGCTGCAGCCTTATACTCAGCTATGTTGCTTTGTGCTTAACACCAATTAATTTGATATTACAAAGACTACCTGAAACCACATCACATCTGTACACCCTGCAGAATACAGTGGTTTCACATACGTGCATTTTCTCACTAATGTCATAGATATATTCAAATTCACAGGACTCAACACTTCTAAATTTGTGTGACCTCTCTGGAAGCATGAAAATAGAGATGGAGGAAGAGAAATTATCTTTGAAGAGAATCATTAACTTACTCAAGTTCTGAAAGACGTGGAAAGGGTATCATTATTCTGGCCAGAAAGTCTATCATAACCCCATCTCAATGAGATAGGGGATCAATGTTACAAAAGATAATATATGTGAAACATATTCTAAAGCCTTTACCATCACCAGTCATGGGAAAACGCAAATAAAACCTCCAGGAGGTGCCACTACCCATCCACCAAACCAGCGAAGGCAGAAAGACTCAAAAGAGCCAAGGTCGGTAGGTTTATAGGACAATCAGTATGGCATATTTCCATAGAGCTGCCTAGAGTGTAAAATGGTCCAGTTTACCTGGGGATTTTATAAACTGCATCTACACAAGTACTCAGTAATTCAATTCTCTGCTGTTCACCCAAGAGAAATTAAAAGTATTTTTAAAATACTTTTTTATTTTTGAAATTACAGTATAATTACATCATGTTCTGTCTTCCCTTTCCTTTCCTTCCTCTAGCCCTTCCCACACACCCCTTTACTTTCTCTCAAGTGAATTGTCTCTATTTCCTTAATTGTGTGTGTGTATTCCTGCTCAGTCTGTATTTTAAAAGTTGAAAGATTGGTTACTTCAGCCAATATCCAGTCTGGATTTCTTTTGATCTAGTAGCTACAGAGAGTGTTATGTTTCTCTAGTCTGTTTTCCTTTCTTTTTATTTATTTATTTTTTCATTTTACATACCAACCCCAGTTCTTCCTCACCCCCCTTCTCCCACCCACATCTCCCCCTTTCCTACCTCCCCATCCACTCCTCAGAGGGTTGACAGTTGGGGAACATGCATGAGACCAAACTAGGCCCTTGGAATGTGGGTGATAGTTGTGTCATTTGGTCTGTTTGTGGGGCTCCTGGAAGTGGGACCAGGGCTTATCCCAGGTGCATGAACTGGCTTTTTGGAGCCTATTTCCTTTGGTAGGATACCTTACTCAGTCCTGATGCAGTGGGGAGGGGCTAGACCCTGCCTCAATTTGGTATGCTATACTTTGACTACCCAAGGGAGGCCCTACCACCTCTGAGGAATTAAAAGCATTTTTATCCACAAAAATCTACATCATAGAATGCCCATAGTGGTTTCATATTTTATAAATAATGGTTTTAAAAGGGGAGAAAAAAAAGAACCCCCACCTAACCTTGGCATCCATCAAGCAGCTGATGGATAAACAACTGCTTGTATTCAATCGCTCAGCCTTGGACAAATGAGTAAAAGACAAAACAGCACACAGAATGTGATTCCATTTGTATAAAATCAGAATATGATAAACCAAGCTGAAGGGACAGAAATAAAGATGGTTGTCTGCTTCATGCTTGTGCTGGGAAGAGAAACAGAATGGAATAGATGAGAAGGGTCAGAGGAACTTTCCAGGGATGATGGACATGTTTAAACACCCATCAAGACTTACCACCTGAACACTTTGTTGTGTGAGCTGTGTGCTCACTAATAAATCACAGAGGTGTGACGGGGTAGGAGTGACACTTCAACTCTACAGAGACTTTACCAAAATTGTATTTATTTAGGAACAAAACATCTAAAAGAGTCTACTGATGGCGCCTTCATCCTTGAAACTGTAAATAAAGGAGGGAAAGACACTGTCCCAGGAGAAATTCCACCAAATCTGAAGTCACTTGTAATTAATGTGATGTGATGAGGACATTGGCAGACCATTATGTGGGAGGCATTAACTGGGATTCCAGTTCCTATTATTCTATATATTGGACACACACACACACACACACACACACACACACACACACACACGTTGGAGTCAATACACACTCACCACTCTTCTAACCTTCAACTTTTGGTCTGTAAAATGCAGTATCACAAGGATGAAATAAATTCAATTTCCTATAAAAGAAGAAGTTTTGGGCCTGGAGATGTAGCTCAGTGGGTGGAATGCTTACCAAGAAAGCATGAGGCCTTGGGATCCACTCTCCAGCATTGCATAAAACTGGGCATGGTGGTACACACCTGTAATCCCTACCTATGTGAAGGAGAGGAAGGAGGATCTGAAGTTCAAGGTTATCCTTGGCTGCAAAGTGAGTTTGAGGCTAGCCTGGAATATATGAGATCTTGTCTCAAAAATAAAAATCTCTAATAAGAACAGTAACTAAAATAACCGAGTTAGTTTTCCAAGGATCAGAGGGTTGGAATGACAACAGGAATTTTTGAGTTTACGTTTACTGGATAATTTCTAAGGTAATTTTTTTCCTTTTGGAAGGATCTCATTATGTAACAGATTATTATAATCTGCTATGTAGTCCACACTGACCTCAAACTCATAATCCTCCAGCTTCAAATTCCTAAACAGTGGGTTTAAAGACATATACTAGCAGACTTGCTTGATTTTTTTAAAATAAAAAAATTAGCTACTAGGCAAGCTTAAAATTATATATGTGGTTCCTATGTGTGACCCACACACAAGCTTTCCATTGGATGGTGCTGCTGAAAATTGATCCATAGAGGAGTAGCCTTGCCTTGGGGCCTCCTGGGAGTTTATCAGAATGTACCATAAAGAAAAAAAAATGTTGTAGAGTTTGAACTTGGAAGGCCCTCCAGTTAATTTATGTGGAGGAAACACCAATAAAGCTACATTGCCTGTATAGCCAGGTGGGAGAGTTCCCTCATATAGTATTAGATAGTGACCTTTAGGCTCGATGCCCCAATATCTTCCTTTTTAAAATTTTCTAAATCTAGAAAGTCCATTTTAAGCCTCCACTGCACATCCTAAACCAAAGGGACCCTGTTCTTTCAGGCTGATTTAAAATGGTGTATTTGAAGAAGTAGAAATAGGAGACAAATCAATTCAGGGTGATAATAATCCAGGTCAAGATTCAATGGTATATTTTTAGATAGTAACTGCACAGAAATTAAATCATACTTCATTAAGAAGTACTTAAAGTTTATCATGTGTCCTTTTTTATTGTAATATAAAAATATTAGCCAGAAGGAAAAAGTTGAAGGATAGAGTTCTTTGATAGGGCAAGTTCACACAGAAAGTACAGTGCAAATGTCTTTAAATGTTTGAGGGTTTTTTTTTTATGAAAATTAGATTTTTTGTTTTATCTTGTGAGCACAGAACTTGAAGAAATGGATGAAAATGAAGTGCTTTAGTATAAGAAAAATATCTACTTACTAATTGCTAGTCTGTGAAGAAGTACTTATTTCTAGTATGAACCTAAAACCACATTCTGGGATGCTTTCAAGAGGAATTTGCTTTGTCTGAGAGACAAATGCTGGGTACAAGCATTGACAATGTTGACACTTGACACTCTGTGATATGAACACAAGGGTTTTCCCTACACTGCCAAGAGAACAGTCTTGTCCACCTGCTCAAGAAGAAACATCCCCAAAGACAAACACATATATGGCTTGGGGGTGGGGATGGGGACAGAGCCAGTCAGAGAAAGGGAGGCAGCAAGCGCGGGAGGAGGCTGTGGAAGCAGGAAGGTGTGATCACTTATAGTAATCATGGAGTTTAAAATGACAATATCCCTTTCAACAAATGGAGGGGAGCATCTACATTATTAAAGCACCCTGATAAATTAGCCACACACTATTTTTTTGGCAAATGTTTCTTTCAGAACATTATTCCCTTCAGACAACCTCCCCTCCCAACATCCAAAATTAACCATGGACACACACCCATGTGTCAAGTCTATGCCTCAGTCCTTGTTAGCTTCCTTTGCCTCACCCTTCAGTGCAATCCATTCCAATGCGACTCCTTGTCTAAATTCTAAACAATCTCTGCTCTCCTAGCTTTGACAGTCCCTTATCTAAACATCAAAACTCACAGACATATTTTTTATTTGTCTTCTAACACTAAATATCACAAATGATCAAATAAAAATCACTTCCGATTTCCTATAAATTCTCAACTAAGGACCCTTCAACTCATAACATGTAAGTAATGAAGGCTTACCAGGACACACAGTGTAACGTTGTCGTAGAAAGCTGAGTTTAAGAAATATGATATGATGTTCAAAATAGGATTACAAGAGTATGCCAAGATTCTTCGAGAAGTCTTATATCTGACATGAAAAGATGAGCAAATGCATTGACCTGTAAATGGGTCTAAAATGTGCTATACCACTCCCCTCTACAAAGGATAAAAGAGAAGCCAGGCAGAGTTAACACGCTGAGTTTCAGAATTCTGAGAGTGAGCAGACTGATGAGTGGAATTTAGTCAACATATCTTTTAAGCTTTTATTCTGTATCAAACTTGTTGGAAACTGAGTAAAAAATAATTATCTTTCTCTCTATAAAAGGTTACAGATCTTTGAGGATCTTTGACAGAATTATCACCACAGGCATTTCCTACAGGGTCATGAGGAAAAGCCATTGGGGCTTTCATAAGATATTAAGAGTCAACCAGCAAATGGAAATCACAGTCTTAGCTTAAAGCAATTAGAGTTAGGGAAGTCATTGAAGTCATTAAAAGCTTTGATGCTGATGCCACTATCTCCACACACACACCCCCGCCCCCCACCTAGAGGGATTTTCACTGGAATAAGTCCTCCTGGGAGCCCCTGTGGTTCCTGAGGCTTCCTTCCAATCCAAAGAATTTGAATAGTTGCCGAATTTAGCTGGGAAGAAATTAGACTGGCGAGTAAATTAGTGTGAGGGAAAATAGCTTTAAGTTGGGAGAAAACGTATACTTTATAGGAACATTCACTTTTCCTGCCAGGGTAAAGAGTAGGAAATTACATATGGTGTTAGAAGTTGAGGGCTTGAGGATTGGGTCTCCAACTCTAACAAGTCAGGAGGGCTTCAACTTCTGCGATCCTCAGTTTGTGCGTCTCACAAGTATTAGATTGCATCAGTCTTTCCTACTTGTCCCTACTAGTGAAAATAAAGTGAAACTTCCTCATTTCCAGGCCCCAGACTAGGATCACAGAATTAGAAGAAAATCCATTAGAAGAAGCTCAGAAAGCAATGGACTTAGTATCAGAGGACTAATTTATTGTTTTTAAAAAAATGATTCTTTGTAATTCTTGATAAATGGATGATTAAATTGCCTCTGTTCCAAGATCCCATTTCCTTAAAGCTTATTTTATTTAGTACTTAGCCTTAACGTAAGGAGATATATGAAAATTATTATTAAATCAATAAATGATTAGAGTTTGTTTAATGATGCTCTCAATCTTAAAAATGATGGATGTGGTTGTAGCTACACGCAGATAAGAGTAGGACGCCCGGAATCACATCAGCCTCTCAGCGCATACAACCTCGTAGGAAGGAGAAGTTCAAGTCTAACATGTGGGAAAACTCTGCAGCATTCCCAGTCCATCCCCTTCAATGAAAGAAGCTGTGGTAGAAAACAAGGCAAGTATGATACATACAAAAATTACCTTCATAGCACAATTTCATCTCCATACTCCATATATATTACCTTCTCCCATAGGAACAAGTACATTTCTCTATCCCTAACCTTTAAAGGGGCAAAGTGGAAGTCAGTCAGGTAATAATTTACCTGCTCAAGGTGAGAGTCATTGTGGACAATACAGAACAAAGTTAGAAATACATTCTCCCAACCCCCAGCACAGTACTTCTTCCTACTCACTTCCTTGGAATCAAGAAACTGATCCCATTATCTCTATTTTTACACACTAGTAGTCTGTAGTGCCCAAATGTGCTTTGAGTACTAGGGAGCAGGTGTCATTCCGAGGGTCCAAGAAGCACACTCCCCCTTAGATGACCAGAGCTGACTCGGGGTGTGTATCTGATGCATCAGAAAGTGAACCCCTCAACACAGCTGACACTAAATATCCATAACTGATACAGAAAACAAAGGCCAGAAGAGAGGAGACATAACAGATAATATAGCTGTAGGGAGCAACATTTCAGATAGCGTCTCTTTAGGGTAAGAGCCAGAACCATTCATCACTATTTAGTAAAAAGAACAAAAGCCTGGGCTAGGAACACAGTTCAGTGGTAGAGCACTTGCCAAGCACTATGAGAGCCTGGATCAGTCTCTGTCACTTTAAAAGTAAATAACTATATAATAAACCAATTTCATAATAAGAACCTTAACTTCTCAGAGACCAAATATCCCATCATCTGACTTTCTTAAAATTAGAAGTGATTCAAATTCCAGAGGTTTTGTGTTCTTTTAAAATATTTGTACACATCTTAGTAGTTTAGCACACATACTCTAAAAACGTACCACAAAAATTGAAAAAAAAATACTCAGCTTATTTACCCTAAATATTATGAAATAAAAATTTCTAATTCCTTAGATCATCTTTTCTTACTTATCTCCTTCTATGAAATACTTAAGGAAAAATGTTTTGATGTTGTGATCTCAGAAGGAAGTCGTTCACCCATCATTGCAGACTTGAGTTTGTCTGAAGTATGTCAGTCTTACAGGTCAGTAACGATGTTGGAATCATTTTGCATAATATCTCAAGAGTTTCTACAGCAGAACTCTGTTAAACATTTATCACATAAATTTTCTCATGCTTAGGAACTGTACACTATTACATTATACTATCCATTTGATTCAGAGAAATGTAACAATATCCAAAGCAGAATTCTATAATTTTCCAAATAAATTTAATTGTATAGTTCAACTATAATAATTGCACATATGTGAACACTACAAAGTAATATATCTACTGAAATACTCCATACACAAGGCTGCTTTCAGTCAATCTAAGGTTTTGAGAGATATGGAAACTGTTGTTCCATATAGTAGAGACAGGCCTTCCTAGTTATAATTTGAAAACAACCATATTATTTATGATATGCAATTAATAGTTCCATTTTCATACAGAGCAATATTAATGTCTATGTGTGTGCATGTATGTGTGTGTGTGTGTGTGTGTGTGTGTGTGTGTGTGCATATTTTTTGTATTATGAGGAAGCAAAGCCCAATAGGTATGTCATATACAATTCAGCAATTGTTTTGTTCTCTGATACTCACAGCTTGAGTCCCGGCCTTTATTTTCAAAACTGTTAGTACAGCAAGTAGCATTGGGAACAGAGAACTAATGTCAACTTCTGGGCCTGAGGTGGTATTGTGTTCCCCAAAATATTGTGCACCCTAATAAACTTATCTGGGATCAAAGAACAGAACAGCCACAATATTAAACATAGAGGTTAGACAGTGCTAATACACGCCTTTAATCCTAGCATTCCAGAGGCAGAGATCGTCTGGATCTCTGTGAGTTTAAAGCCACATTGGAAACAGCCAGACATGGTGACTCACGCCTTTAATCCCAGGAAGTGAGCCTTTAACCCCAGAAAGCAGAAAGGTATATAAGGTGTGAGGACCAGGAACTAGAGCTGGTTAAGCTTTTAGGCTTTTGAGCAACAGTTCAGCTGAGACCCATTTGGATGAGGACTCAGAGGCTTCCAGTCTGAGGAAACAGGATCAGCTGAGGAATTGGTGAGGTGAGGAAGCTGTGGCTTGTTCTGCTTCTCTGATCTTCCAGCATTCACCCCAATATCTGGCTCTGGGTTTGTTTTATTAATAGGAACTTTTAAGATTCATGCTACATGGGCCAAGGTTGGGCAGTATTTCTTTTAGCCACTCTATAAGAGACCAAGGTTTCTACAGAAGGTGACCTCTTCTGTCACTACGTGTGCAGGCATTCTATGCCCTGAATGTGTTTCACTACTATACCTGGGGTGCAAGAAACTGACATAATAGTGGCATTTCATTAGCTACATTGCTGTGGGTAAATGAACCATCTTTTGTCTCAGGCCAAGGAGTCTGATAACTTCTGGCAGTATCTGTGGAAACATCACAGGTTAACATAGTGTTCATAGGGCAGGCGATACCTTAAACCCTTACAGAGATTGATACATGGGTGTGCGCCTTATTCAAATTTAAACTTGCAAACAGCACTTCCTATAATGAGCATGCTCAAGTCCTTTAGAACTGTATTCTTTGCTAAGCTTTTCACTTGTGTTCTAAGAAATCCTGGAGGTATTTTATGACTGTATATTTTGATCAGTAATGTGCCAACTCTAAACTTCTCATGCCCTCTTTTCTGGAAACTGTTGCATGACTCTTTTCACATTGCAGTCTGTAGGCGTCTTCAAGTCCAGTCAGATTTGAATGTGATGCCAATTATCCGAATTCCCAGTGCAGTGCCCAGTTTGTTAACAGTAATTTCAGAATGCACCCCGCCATGTGAGCACTCAGTGTAGTGGGCCTTGTGTTAGAGATAAGGAATGACTACTTACACTCGCCTCATCCTAACAGAAAGACTATCAATAATGTGTCCAGTGATTGGGCCAGCCTCTACTGGCTCCTAAATACTTACAATTGCTTTTCTTTGCAGAGAGAACAAGTTATATAACTCTGTTATTGAAAGAAACTTTCCTGTTAGACCAGATTCTAACTCCAATTTTACAGATGAGGACACTGAAGCATTTTCATTTTAAAAAAGGAAATTTAAAGGCAAAGCCCTTTGCTCTTCTAGGATGTTAATTTAATCTTGCATTTGAAATACGCTTTTTATACACATGAACTATAAGATGCATGGTAATATGCCCATGTAATCTGATTTTGTGTTTCTCTCTCAAGTTGGCTTTGGTTTTCTCACATTGTGGGTTGATATATTCATCTCCATTCCAAATCTATGGCATAGTGCTTAGCCTGTAGAACTATCTTAATAAATGTATGAATGATTAATTTTAAAAAATGAATAATTTGTGCTTTTGGAATCTTTCATGGGTTAGGTGCTGTGATGTGATTTTTTTCTTTAAAAACGGATCTTCCTGACAACTCTAATGTTATTTCAATTTTACAGATGAAAGAGCTAGAGAAGCTGGGTGACATCCCCATCATCATGCACCTAAGAAATGGGACAGCTCATCCCAAACCTTGCTATCCCTCCCTCAAGCTTAGGCTCTTAATTAGTAAGCATTGAGACCTCTGTGCATCCAGAGTATACCAAATAACCAGCTGATCCAAGAGAAGTGTTCTGTTGCTTACATTTAAAAGAAAGACCAAATATTCTTTTGTTTCTCTGGATGAATGGAGGAAGTTTGGGCAGGTGGGGTTTTAACCACTCCAAGGTGGCCATATATTACTTCCTAGAGTCTGTGACTATATTATGGAATATGATAAGTTATTCAGCCTATGAAAGAGGGAGGATCTAGATAGATGAATCCCATTTGTAGAGCTATGCATGAAACATGTGCATTGTCTGCATAAGGATAAGAGAAAAAATGAATTTCATTAGAAAACACTCAATGACATCAATATAAGAAATAGTGTGAGAAATGGTGAAAGAGAATGACAAATAGAAAAGAGAAACTGTATTTCCAGGTATATATAAATTTACTAGTAGATTGAACATGAGCTAAGGGACCATCGACAGTGAACTACCAAGCCATACACTTATTTTATGGGTCCTTGGAGAAAGAGATAATTGTAGGTCTCTGGGCACAGTAAGAAAATCCCTAAGGATCTGGGAAGACAGAAATAAGTGCAACGTGGGCAGCACCACATTTAAAATATCTATAGGTACTATAACATGTTATTTAGGTCTGAGTTCCAAATCTACAAAGCATCAGGGCAACATGAACAAAGCTTGTCCAGAGTTGTAAATATGATTAAATTCTAAAGAACAGTACATCTTGGGAGAGATAAGCTCAGGCGTTCTATTGTACAGTTAGTAGTCACCATGTTTGAAAATGGCCAAAAAGTATATAACAGGGATTCTCACCATCAAAGCAAATGATGCAGATCCTAAGTATTTTGAATTACTCATCCCTCAATCTCTTCAAATATCAAAGCATTGCATTGCATACTAGGCAAACAAAGTTGCTAGCTAATAAAGAAGAAAAAGCAGAATCTAAAACAGACCATCAAGGGATAGAGCCATATATTCTACATCAAGACACAGCAGGTCTTGGAATTAGAAAAAAGCATTCAAATGCAGCTGCTTTTTCCAGCTTTTCTCTTGATGTTGGAATCAATTCTTTCTCAAGAGGACCCAAGAAAGTGTCCAGAAGACACAAGGAACCATTTAGCTCTGCCTGAGCACATGGGGATCCTATAAGTGAGTCTTCCCTCCTGAGAGAAGGGTCTAATGAGGAATGAAAACTGGAGCATAGGAAAATGCCCAAGGAGAGTTTGGAAAGAATACTAAAACTTTTCTGTAGGAAAGTGGGTACAATAATGGGATGCTTTTACACCATCCCACTTGCTAGACATTCACATGTTTTAAAAGACTTAAGAAATAGATTTGGAAGCAACGACTTTGTGTCAGAAATTCTGCTGCCCAAAGGAACCTCACTACCTCGTAGCTTGGCACTCAAAACAAATCCAGTCTAGCTGACAAAATGAAGTCAAGTGAGATATTCAACCAAAGATTGTGAATGTATTAGGCTTAGTATGTTTTTTTTTCTGACTCTAAAAAGGAACATTTGACTGTTCATTAATGAAGTGCAGGGGTGTGTGAATGAGTAAAATGAAGAGGAAGGTGTCCCAAATTCAAAAAAAGTACCTCCAACTAAACCTAAGAACATAGGCAGGTATTTGCATGCATTTGTTCAAAAAATATCTACTGAGTACTTATCTACATTTTCCCAGAAAAATATATGCACTGCTTGGATGTCTACTGTGATTACAGAAAGTATGCTTGCTTGCAAGATTTATGCAAAGTGGAAGAAGGAGAGAGAAGACATTTTAAGAAATGGATGATGAAAACAAAATAAGGAGAAATCGAGATTATAAAAGGAAAGAACAATAATAAATGTGGAGGAAAAGGAAGAGATGTCCCATCTTCCTTCACACTCATATTATGTTTCACTTATCGTGATTAATTATTGATTTGTCTCATTCTTTCTTTCAAAGCACAGTCATCAAGCCCAATGGCTGACGTCCTTTGGAGAACAGAGTCTGTGTGAGAATTGGTGTTAGTACTTCATTTGGGCAATGAGATGTCATTGAAAAATCTATACTTATATCCATTCTAGATTCTTGACAATCTCCCTCTTCTGTGATGCTACAAGCTTTGGTTTCAGTAACACATAGCATGAAATTATCAAGTTAGTTGTATAGTGGTATTCTATTTGTACTGAAATGTGATTTTATTTGTATGTTAATAAATAAAGTTGCCTAGGGGTCAGAGCTATTAGCAAGCCATAGCGAAAGCCAGGGCGGTGGTGGTGCATGCCTTTAATCCCAGCACTTGGTAAGCAGAACTAGGTAGATCTCTGTGTTCAAGGATACAGCCAGCATTGGAGACACACGCCCTTAATCTCAATACCAACCATAGAAGATTTGGGAGGTCTGTACAGAGAGGCAGTGACGAGACAGCCACGTAGTTGGGTTTACAACCAATGAGAAGGAAGAACCAGAACTCTTTATAAGTCATACGCACAGGAAGTAGCTCTTTTTCGGAGAGGTCTCTGGGCGAGAGAGGCTAGCTGGCGGAAAGTGGGTAAGGCTCCTAGCTCTGACCTCTTGGGCTTTCACCTTTACATTGGCTCTGTGTTTCTTATTTAATAAGGCAGTTGGTTACATCTACATAGTTGGTCTAATTTTGAAAAAAAAATACACACACACACAGGAAGAACATATGCTTTTCTTCTTTACAAAATCAGATGAAGTCGGACCCATGTGTCAGCAAACATGGTTATTTATCTGCAAGCCATTTCTTTTTCCCATGAGCAATGTAAAACATCTCCTTCAGCTACTCTACATTTTGTTTTCCAGCTCTGTCCTGCTCTCACTTAAATCATGTAAAGTATTTCTTGAGCTAAATAAATTGAGAAATATATAATGTCAAGAACTGCCTGATAATTTAATTAGTGATAAAATAGGAGCTCTTCAGTAGTTTTGCTAATCATAGTAATGTAATAAGCACGCCCACATTACACTAACATAAGTTTGTTACACTTGATTTAGAAAATCACTAAACTTAGATTTTTAAGTAGCAATCAAACACAGCCAATAAAAACTAACCTTAATTTAGACTTCCAGTGACCAAGTTGTCTCTCAATATTTAACAATCCTTTTTCCTCTACAAAATGTTTCACATCTTTGGAGAGAATGTTTAAGCTATATTCTCACTTATATCTTTATCTAGTTCTATTTGTCAAACTATTATCTATCTATCAACCATTCAGCTAAACAAGCAATCATATGGTCTATGTTTGTCTCTATAATAAAGTAAGGCATACATAATTTTATATATATATAATTGTCACAAGTTTTCTTACTTCCTGTCATTTCTAGAAAATTTGCCTACACTGTCACAGTTGCTTATATCAAGATTATGGTTGGGTAACTTTGTAAGTATTCTCCTTAGGTAAGACGTAGATGGAGTCAAACTCAACCCTGGACTACTTGTGGACTTTGGACTCCTTAACAATAACCTATGGAAAATGACTTTCAATTCCCAAACACCATCCTGTAGATTATGCATTTGAGATACAAGCATAGAGAGAAGACAGTCTAATAGAATAGGTCTAATAAGTCCCTGAGGCTTGACTCAGGATGCCCTCCTTCCTCTCCCCTGCTCCACCTCCTCTCTCTCTTGGTCTCCTTCTCCTCTGTCCCATTCTTTTGCTTGTTAGTAAGACATGTCGCCCTGCCTTCACTCATGTCCTTCCTTCCCTCTCTGGTTCACTGAGGAGTATGGAGGTGAGCCTGTTGATTATACTTCTCTTCTCCCCTGATGACTTCCCCTGCAGCCGTCATCCCAATAACAGGAAAATTCCAAGGAGGAAGTACCATAGAACAATGCACTGATTTCTCCAGGCCTCAACAGGATTCATCAAGTTTTCTGCTGTGAGTTAGCAAAGGCTATTTCATTCAGGTGTCTGTTTCTTCCTTAGCACAAACAATACAAAATGCTACCCCCTTGTTTAAACAGCCAGGTTGGTGTTTCTTCTCAGGGTGACAGTAAAGAGCAGGCTAGTACTATCTTCATGACACTTCATTCTCACACTCAAATGAGCTTATTGACTTCACGACTGACTCCTATAGACAAGTAAAGGGCATTTCTAGCCCTTGACAAGACTGGGGAATATCTTCTCCAATGCCCCCTTAAGAAATAGATCCATCTGCTCAGAACGAACATTATTTATACTTCAAAACATTCTTGGATAGCCAAATAAGTTTGCAAATAGGACTTGACCACTCTGAGAGTTTCTTTAGCATATTGACATTTTAATCTTCTTACAAAGAGCTGAGCATAAAGAATTCATTCTCTGCTTTCAATGCCTAATCATACTATCAAAAATAAAGTCTTAACTCCCAAGTAGTGCAGAAAGCCTCCTTTCCCAACACCTGTGAATTCCCTACCCCTTTAGTTCTCCTCACAGCAGCTTACAGGCCACCTCAATATATAAGCATCAGTCTCTCTATTCAGTTCCTATGTTCTCTCCACCTACAATGCAACAGACCTCTGACAAGCATTGGCTCCTCCAAGAGGATTACCTCCAGGTAATCCTTAAGTCCTTAAATGGTTTTGACCATATTGTGTTGGCAATGATCACAAGACTTGAAGATACCAAAGCATAATTATTATGTTGCTTTCCTAATGAAAAGATAGGAAAGTCTTGGAGGGATACCTTGATATAATGACAGCAACTAGGATGTAGACAAAAGTAAAGCTGGTCTGTGACAGAATGTTTTTGAAGAAAAAGAAATGTCATCAACTTAATTTTTTTAAAGGGGCAGGAAAGATGGCTTCTATCCAAGCCTGACAACTTTTATTTGATCCCCCAAACCCTGGTAGTATGAAGACAGAACTGATTCCCCGGCCGTGTCCTCTAGCTTATACATAAGCACATTGCACACATGCATGTCCATGCACATAAATAAATAAGCTAATTAATTTATTTTAGCTATTTTAAAAAGAAATTCATTAGTTTGGGCATTTATTAATAACTTATCAGACAAGGGCAGAAATAGTTAAATCCTATTGACCTAATTTGACAAGCAGTTACTGTCTTTTACAACAGAAACTCAAATGTCCTCTTGCATTTAATTTGGGCCTAGAAGAAATTTGTATATCACCAGCCTTGTCAAAGGTTACATGTGAAGGATAGTAAAAATGAAAGAATTTATAAGGAAGGAAAGTAATGGACAAATGCTCCTGCTGGTTCACTTGCACTACAGAGCAAAATGAAATCTTTAATAACTCTAACAGAGTAAGTGGGACGCTACCTCATGCCTTCTGTGTGGCTGTGCCATATTAGAAAAGAGCTTTCTGGTCTGTATTCAGCTCTGCACAAGAAGACATGGTTGAGTGATGCATCAGTGTGTTTGCAGCCCCAGATATCCCTTCCCTCAGAACTGAGGGCTTCTAAAGTGCTCACGGTTTCACATGAATGCAAGTGTTAATTTAGAAGTGTGCTCCAGCCTGAGAGAGCATCTTCATTGTTCCATGCTTTGTTCAGATGGGACTCTATCTGTGATGAACATCTCTTCTTCGTTTGCTCTTTCATTGTGTAGTATCTATTCTTCAGGGCTAAAACATTGTCTCCACAAGTTTTTCCTAATTAGTATCCCCCTGCCCAATCTAGTTTGTTTTCTGTTGCTGTGATAAAAACACTCTTGCTTAGTAGGCTAACATTTCTAGATCATAATCCAATCATAAGGGAAGGAATTCAGGGCATGAACTTAAGAAGCAAGAATTGAAAGAAAAACTATGGAGGATGCTGCTCTCTAGCCAAGGACCACCTGTCTAGGATAGTGCTGTCCACAATGGGCTGACCCTTCTACATTGATCATCAATCAAGACACTCTCACAGATGTGCACAGAGTTTAATCTGATCAAGGCCATTCATCAATTGAAGTTCATAATCTCTTCCCAGGTGACTCCAGATTGTGTCAAGTTGATAATAAAGAATGTCTAGGACCTTGCCCACTATGCAAATTTCCATTAACAAAGCTGGAAATATGGTTGAAGAAACTTTGGAAATAGATTCATTAAAAAGAAGACCATTATGCTTTATAGAAGAAACTTTAGGAAGATGAAATTTGAATAGAAGATACAAAGTCAAAGCAGAGAATAGGTAGGTCATAGACACTCAAGTCTTTGTCTCTGAAGCTCCTTGAATTGTAGTCATGAATGAAAGAGAAGAAGGCAGAAGATGGGAAAGAAGCATCCTCAACATTTGAAAGGATAATCTGGAGCTTTTAATCTAAATGCTGTGTTTTCCAAGTTGAGAAGAGTTACTATAGTTTTGTTTTCTCCTGAAACACAAAGTATGTAAGTTGTCCATTTTCGTAATTGTATCTAGAGAAGAAAACAATTGCTATTTTTAAGCAGCACTATCCCAAAAGGTAACCATTTAAGCTCAGAGCCATAGACCTTCTAGAACTCTGGGACTTGTCACAAGGTGTATCTAGCAGGAAAAGCTTTACATAATAAAAGTCACACATTACCATAATAAGAAAGTTTGAATCTCATCTTCCTGACTAAAGTACCCAGAAGTTCCACATTTTCAAGTTCATCACATAGGTAGAGGATCCATTCAGCCTCAATTTTCTAAGCAGCTGATAGAAGCCACAGGTTCTTCTAGAGGGTCAGCATTGTCCTCCACTCTTGTTTATTAAGTCAATAAATGTGCACAAATCTGAGCAGTTGATGTTTGCTGAGGCAAATATCACTCTCCTTTGACTGGCTACTACTGGTATGCTGCCCATGCCCCAGTGGTTGGTGCCCCACCTATGTGCATAGGAGAAGTATTAGTTGAACTTTAGGGAGGTATCATCCAAAAAGCAGGACATGAAGTTGGGAGAGCAATGGAACTCAGGGTACTTGGGGTAGTTGAGGATAGGCAATAGTGAATAGATATGATAGAAATAATATGCATAAAAATTTCAAAAACTAAACAAATATTTATTTCCAAGTTAAGAAAAATACTAGGAGCAGCACTGGGGTGGGTTCTCCTTCCAGCCAGCAGCGCCCTGTGCCAGGAGCTGGTTGCCTACCTTCCTTGGCCCTTGGTGTGATGGTTGCTGGTAGACTCTGGGCACAGTACACTTCCCGGGTCTGGATTCCACCACCGCACACTGGTCCTGTGTCATGCCAAAGTGGGTCCTGTTGCTCCAGAAGAAGAGAGACTTGGCACTCCTTCCATTCAGAGGTTCTCCAGGAATACCTGTTTGGTTCGATTTGTTTGAAAGAAGAAGAGGCAATGAGGAAAGTATCCAGACCTGAAGAAAGCAGGCAATGACATCAAACACACAAAAATCTCTTTCTCACTGTGGAGAAAAAAGTCTCCTGGCTTTGGATTACTAAATCTCTGTTATTTCCCAGAGAAATGCACACTTGTCCATTGTGTCAACAGGTAACACAAAGTGA
>CABHPP010107554.1:0-31873 GCA_902168425.1 Peromyscus attwateri
AAAAAAAAAATGGTTTAAACTCATGGATAAATACAAAAGTAAAATTCACAACAAACACTTTCTGCTTTCAAATCAGCAAAGTTCTTAGAGAGTACAATTTGCTTTGAAATATACACTATTGCTAACAACATACGTTAGTAAGTCTTTTATAGAATAATTTAGGATTATGTTTGAAATGCTGAAAATCACATATCTTTTGTGCTGGATGTTTATCTTAAGAAAATGGGTTTGGACATAAAATGTATGTTAGAATGTATACAGAGATGTCAAGACAGCATTATCTTTAATAGCCAACCCCTAGAAACATTCCCGTGTGTGGAAGCAGGGTGGGTGTTAATTGTTACAGCACATCATCAAAGCAAAAAAGTCATGTCATCACTGTTTTAGAATATGGAACTGATTCTCATTTTATTTTTTGATATGTTTATGGAATGCTATATACCAAAATATAGTTTTTATCTCCTCATGGACAGAGAGAATGCTGCAAAATTCTTTTTTTTATATTATAAAATTAATCATTGAAATAAAGCTGAGATTCACTAGATTATGTCTTGGTTTCTTTTCCCATTGCTGTGATAAAATACTTGGACAAAAGCAACTTAAAGAGACAAGGTGCATCTGGCTCCCAGCCCGTCAAACAGGGAGCCAAGGTGCAGGAGCTCCTCTCCCAGTCAGGAGAGCGCAATGGCTGTGCTAGGGCTCAGCTTCCTTTCTTCATTCACGCAGTCCAGGCTGCCTTGCTGAGGAGACTGATTGACCCACATTTGTTAACCTACTCAAGATAATCTCCAGGCATGGGCAGACACTCATCTTCTAGGTGAGTCTAGATTCTGACTAATTGACAATTCCCATTAACCATCACAAATATCTGCTAAGACAAACCAGACAAGAAATATGGAGTAGCTGGACAAGTTTGGCGTAGTGTGACTTAAAATGTTCTTTTGCTGAAACTATGGAACTTTGCTGCCTATGAAACTCTGAATGATTAAGTTTAAAAAACGTAAAGTATTACATCTTTGGTGAGTATAGAGAATACCTGAGGAAGACACACAAAGCCTCTACACAATGACCACCCAGGACATGCTAGTTATTTACCACAAACATCTAGCTTATAGCTATAAAGTGCTGTGAAAAATGCATTAATGTATTTATTCTACCTTGCACCACTGCCTATGAACAAAACCTTAGAGAATGACCAGAGCTTCACTTCTTGACAGCAGGAACTCTAACTATAACAATTTATCCAAAGAGAATAGAGGAGATAGGGCCTTTGGCTAGAAATGAGAGCCGTAAAAGAATTATGGTTACAGACAATTGAGAAAAGTGTATTCTTCTAACCCCAATCTGCCAAGAGGAGCTCTCCACAACAAAGCAGCAAGTTAGTTCATTAAACATAGATTCAGATTTCTCTCTCAATTTTTGTGATGGTTTATTTGCTCTTCATATGTCTTACATTATTTAAATAAAACTACAAATATTGTTATTCTACTGTGGATTACACTAGTGTAAATAGTTAAGTGAAAAAAGCAATTTATGTAGCGATTGAAAGAACAATAAAAAATACATCAGTCCTGTATAATCACCACCCTGTAGATCTGTATCTGTAAACAAGAAAACTGAGAGGATGTTTGAAATGTAGGTGCTGTTTACATTTACTGAAGAAATGTGCCTGTTAGAATTTATACTCCAAAATAGATTCTAAAATCACATTGTGATATTATTATTTCAGATCACTGACACAGCTGGCGCTATCTTTTAGCTCTCATTGAATTTAGGCATAACCAGATGATTTGTCTGGACCCAAGTCATGAGCATAGGGATGACTTACCACATCTAAGCAGCGGTTTTAAGAGCTACCGTGCAAATTGCATGCCTTATCATTGTTTTCTATCTGTCTCTGTGTCCAGAGAATGTGCAGCCGATGGCAGCTTTACCATCCTGTATCCCATAGAGAAGGACATAGTGGGATGCTTCCAACTGCTGTGGCTTTATTTCTGTCTGTGTGTCTGTGTGAGTGTATGTCTCATGCAGAAGGGAACCTGCAGAGGCGAGAAGATGTGTGATTCCCTGGAAGTGAAGTTACACGCAGTTGTGAGTTGCCAGCCCTGAGTGCTGGGAACTGAACTCTGATCCTCTGTAAGTGAAATATTTACTCTTAACTGTTGAGCCATAACTTCAGCCTCATCTCCAGTTGACTTTTGATGGATATATTGATGATGAATGAAAACAAAACCTCACTCTTTTAATTTTAAAAGCTGTTGTTTGCACAATGCAATATCTGGAGACATTTCAACATGTACAGAAGCAGGTTAATAACATTTGGAAGAGGGATGCTATTTGATACCCACAGTGCACAGGACAGCCTGCCTCAACAAAGAACTGTCTAATTCAAGGTGTCATTAAGTGTACAGTCTGAGAACTCTGTGAATCTTGGAGATAGAAGTTTCATTGCTACAATAGAATCGATCTAGAATCAACTGAGAGAATTCATAGGATCCCAGAGAGAAACATCAGGTTGGCTTAGCTGTTGCTGGTAATAAAATATACTGTCTGCTGTAGGAAATGTACACTCATACCCATTGATAGGATCACTGAAGATATTCTGAGAACTCCTGCTCCACTCAGGAGTTTAGAATAAAAGTTCTCTATCCTCTTGGCAATTCTAAACTACAGTTATTGAAAGGTGACTTTATGACGATAGTGGATACTATAATATGACTGATTGCATTTGTAACTTATGGCCAAGAATTTAATAATTAATATTTCAACATTTGGATTATTTCCAGCTTATAACTTGTGATCTACACATTTGCACACATGCATTCACAGTCTGCTGTTGTCACTGACCAGCCTACATGGTTCACCTTGGCCAGCCAACTCAGCATTATTTGTTAGTCATTGCTTTCTACCACTTCTCACGTGCTCAGGAATGAAACACCATCGGAAATGCAGAAACAACCTTTGCCATGTAAGGACTTTTGTCTTCATAAAATGGCCAACAGAAAGTTGTAAGACAGAGACCATGCGTTTTGGAAGTAGCTCAGATGTCTTTGTGTAAAATAAATAAATAAATAAATGAATGTTTGCCATGGAGAGATTCTCTTAAGATGACTTGGAAATCTATCCAGATTTTTCTCATTTTATTTTTACAAGATTGTACAAGTCTGGTTCATATAAAACCACACTCAGCTGGGCGGTGGTGGCTCACACCTTTAATCCCAGCACTAAGGAGGCAGAGGCGAGCAGATCGCTGTGAGTTCAAGGCAAGCCTGGGCTGCAGAGCAAGTTCCAGAAAAGGTGCAAAGCTACACAGAGAAACTCTGTCTCAAAAAACCAAAAAAACAAAAACAAAAACAAAAACAAAAACAAAACAAAACCAAAAACAAAAAAACCCACACTCAACCTTTCCTAAAAGAATATTTAACTGTTAGTTTTAAAGATAATTTGATTTTGCATATTTGAGAATTTATATGTTTTTATATCTTATCTTTAATGATGCACCTTTATTTATTTATTTATTTTGGATAAAGTTTTCAGGAATGAAGTTGCAATGTAACGACTAAAGCTATTGGAAATATGGGTTGGTGCATTAACCACACACACGAACAAGCCTGAGGTCAAGCTGAGACAAAGTTAAGATACACCTGTACACAAAATCAAGTCATCTGGAACAAAAGACAATGATTCTTTTGCAGCTCATCAGGAAAGTGGAGAAATACTAAATGCTATAAAAACAGGAAACTTTACAATTCTGTTCTAGAAGCTGTGATGATCTAAGCATGGAGTTAAAAAAATCAGAACATGGAAGTTTAGGTTTTGTGCATTGATGTGTTTCACTATTTATATGGTTGAATTTTTTAAGTTTATACAAACCTTATGATATTAATGTTTTCTTTATAATGGTAGCAATAGAAAACTCCAGATCTGTTCATCAGTTTATTGGAACAAAACTACTGTACATTTATTGACAATATACAGGGAAAGCCTGATATGAAATTGTGTGATGCCCCCATATTCATTAAACATCAGTCATGCATTTTATCCAAACAGCTTCAGTATTCTGTGAAGACGACTGCCCAGTGCAATGGATTATACAATCATCTATTGTATAGGGAGAGAAGTCAGACAAAATTCAGATTCTTAGAGAGTTATAGAGAGCAAGTTCAGCTTTGTCTACATGGAAGGAGCTTCCAGGGATAGTTTACAAAGTACACATGTTGAAATAAGTGCCAGGGTACATGCCAAAGAAGTCTGCCATATTAATGCTAGTGTTCATGCTGATAAATGTATAGCAAGTAACTCACCTCTCCTTGCTTGCATTCTCCAAAAAGCCCCCATGCTTCTCCTTACCTCTCCTTAAAAACCCTTCTCCACCTGGCTCCTCTCTACCACTTCCTGTCAGCTAGTTGCTGACCCAGCCTCCTGACCGCAGGTGAATTTTATTTAATCAAACACATCTTTGCATCATTAGGCAAATATTCCAGAACATAAACAAAAGTAACACATCTTGAAATAATATTCTACAGCAGAAAAACGTACAAAGGATCAGGCTCATCTAATGGTACAAGATAAGAGGCACTTTTTTAAAGAAGTCTTCAGTTTAGTTTCCTTTACTTGGTAAGTAACAGAGATTAAAAACTAGGAAAGCATTTAACAGGATGGTTGTTACAATAAAATAAACACCAATGAGGCAAGGAGACAAAGTTCATTCTTCACCTTGGAGAATGGGTTCAAGCACCTTTCAATGGTGCATTATGGTGTTTGCCTACAATGCTTTCAGTTGTTGCATTTTGGTGTTTACATACAATGTTTTCAATGGTTGTGTTTTGGATTGACAACAAGGCAGCAAGTTAGGGTGCAAGCTACCGAACATACCTCTGTTGTCACTAATTCAACTTTATGGGGGAAATAATCTGAAGAGAGTTTTAATTATTCAATTTTGCAGCAACTTCACTAAAGATGACTAGTCAATTTAATCAATGAATGATCCCAGATGGAAAATATCCAACAGCACAAGGTATACTTATTATATTGACAACACCACCCAGTTAATCCAAACAGAGAATGAAATGGGTAGATTTATTGGATTTTCATTCTACTATAAATAAATTCATTGGCCACTCAGATGCACATGATCTCTTCTTGGGAATCGTGGGCCTGACCAACATTAATGGACTATGTGGCCATGTGAATAGGACAGATGGACAGTGTGTCAGTGACCCTCCTTGATCTCTTAGTATTTCTTTTCCTCATTTTTCTCCTTGCTCACAAAATCTTAAGGCATCAAACTTTAAGTGCCATAATAGAGTTACACACTGGAGGCCACAGCTCTGGTCATGTCTTAATGGAGAAAGGTCTCATGCTATTGCTTGACAAATATAGACTAAATTTATTAATAATTCTTCCTCTTACCTATACCCCTGAGAATAATACTGTACAAAATGCCTTTGCTAAGCTCAGGTTGCTCATTCTTATTTCAATTAAGGCAGATATATTATGCAGTCTGAATAGCATTACAGATTAGAAATTTATACTGTGGTCCAAGAGATGAGTTCTGAAGACCTTTGCTGACCATCTTCTGTGTCCTATGCTTTGTAGATGATAGCCATTGTGCCCTCTTTTGTTCCATTAGAAGGAACTATGCAATTACTGAGGTTAGTAATAGTAATGGTGTTTGAAAAATTATACTTTAACTGGTGAAGGCAGGTCCTTGTGCCTATCTCTTCTCTACTCTGCTCATGCCTTACTGGACATACACCTCATGTGCTGAGAAAATACATGGAAAACAATTGATTTTTGCTATGGTTGGTTATTTATTTATTTACTTACTTACTTATTTATTGCTCTTTTCATTTGTTGTTCATTGTTTTTCTTTGGAGACAGGGTCTCCACTGTAGCCATGGCTGCCCTGGAATTCACTATGTAGATCAAACAGTATTAGAACTTTAAATGATCCTCATGCCTCTTCCTCACAAGAATAACTGAGTTTAGATATATCCTTTTAGGGATGGTCTTAAAAGGGTACATGTATGACTATTCTTTACTCTTGGTGGAAATAAGGGTTGTAAATTCCAGTAGTCTGCAAGCATTTCTTCTTTGACCTTTGGAGAGCCAAATGTGAGTTAGCAGGGAGACTCTTGAGTTTAAGACATAATACGAATGTCAAAATGATTTACTGAAAGTGAACAAAGATATACTTCATAGTGAGAATGTTTTCTACAATGTTGCATATAAATATAAGTATTATGGGTTCAATAATCAACTTCTTTTTCCTTCCTCTCAACAGAAGGAGTGAAAACCATTAACCATGTAGCTAAGCAGTCTTATCCCATTTGGATTCTGTTCCATTGTTTTTTGTTTGTTTGTTTGTTTTGTTTTTTAATGAGGTCTCATTTTAGGAAAGATGTCTGGCTTTTTGTATTCCCCCAATCTTTTCATTTGTCATTCTGTATAATCTAAAGAACATAGGCTTCATTTCTAGGAAGGGCTTTGCTTCTACACTCTTCAGGGCCTAGCTGAAGCCATGCAATGCTGCTCTGCCCCAGAAAACTTTCGGGTGGAGATTCTTCTGCTGCCTGACTACCAGCTAGCTCTGAGATCAGCTTTTCCATAGAACACTTTCAGTGTTGCGGTCTGTGTGGGTATTCAATGAAGAAGCAGCTATAACGAAGGGAGCAGCATTTCTTCTGGGCGCAATGATTTTATGTTACTATTTATAACATCTGAAAACAGACCTGCCATTCCACATAAATAAGGAAATTCACATATTTTTCATGTAATTACGTTAAACTTGGCCTTAGACACTCCATGATAAGATTAATCTTTCTCCAGTAAATATTTTCAAGGTTCCACCACTATTTAATTTTCTCAGAACTCATGGACTTAAAAGCATTAATATAGACACTTTCTGCTTAAACTTGGTAAAAATGTTATCAATAGGAAACTGATACTTGACTGTTAACAAACAGTCTCAAAATATCAACAACATTAGACAACAACAGCTTGTTATTCACAGTTTAATGTAGTGTGAGGGCTGACCCCTGGGACAGAGAGGAAGGGCTATGATCCATTCAAGAATCCAGGCCTTCATGCTTTGCCTCCTCTCTCCTCTAAGTTCTTGTCATCATCTGTCAGGAGAAAGTTTAATAGGATATGCCTGGAAATGGTCATTTTATCTCATAATCTATGATCCAGAAATGACTGTTATAAGCCCAAGGAGAAATGATGGGCATACACATTTCTGATAATTGGTAATTTCTTAGAGGTTATGAACCCCAAGATCACTAACCCAAAAAAAAGAAATGGGTTATAAAATCTGTTATACATTTTACTTTTTGTGAGTTTCAACATTTATTTTTCTTTCATATTTATAGATAAAAGTGATCACATTATAACGCTGTGCTCTAGCTAATATACATACGTGATTCTACTGGCTGACCCAGTGGGACTTGATGTCACTTCCCTAGTGAGCGTAATGGATTCTCCCAGGGCCATGCATGTTCTCTTGTGCCAGTTTGTGTTTGCTGGCAGGCATTGTCCCATGCTTGAGAGGAGTTTCAAGCTCAGACTGAAGCTACAGAGGAAAGTGACACTATCCAGCCTGAATGGCATCCTCTAGTAACTGAATTTGTATTTTTTAAAAAATGTACAAATGGATAATGAGGATGCTGTTTCATATAAATCACGGAACTTACTTATGCTTGACCCAAGAAATTTTGTTTTATTGTTTAATAACACAGAGGCTAGACAATGTTTAATCATATTACAGCATGTTATGTTGGCCAAGAAAAATGTATTTATCCTTTGAGTACTTTGCTTACCACTTGGGAAGTAAGTTAAGCACTGAAAGTAATATTTTCAAAACAAATTTTCTCTCAGCAGCAGAAACCTCCATGTTTTATTTAGAAACCTGGAAATTGCAAATTGCCTAACCTGAAATATAGCACCCTGGATTCAATAATCAGAAGGCAACACTCGATGTCTGTACATAATGACTGGTGCACTGGGTCTCCTGAGCACAGCCAAGGTAGATGGCTTGCGAGAGCATCAGAGCTCCTTCAAAACTATATTCATAATTATGTGGAGATTTTTTGTGTTGTCGTTCCAGAAAATGACACATTTTGATACTCAAAAGAGGAGTTGAAGCCTTGAGAACACTGTGTACTCCAAAACCATTACTGATGATAATCTGTCTGACAACCATTGGACAATATTGGTGTCTTTCTGTATGGAAAAGAGAACACTGTATCTTTATAAATCACAGAGGACCTAGAGATGAAATATAGTAATGGGATGGATTTTGTGGTTTTTATTTTTGTTTTGAAAGTTCTTGAAGATTATTCTCCTTAAATGTTCTACTTAAATGGTCTAAAACTTTTTTGCCTTTCAATAGTTCATGTGCTTGTTGCAATGGTTCACAAGTAAAGCAAGGCGTTTGAACTTTTTTATAGACTTGCATTCATCAAGCACTAAATAAAACACTACAAATTTAATTGTTTTGAGTCTTTACAAAAATATTTATTTAAGAGTTTTTTGTCCTTATATTTTAAAATATTTTGTTTTGTAAATTTAAACAGTTATTTTTATTTCATCTGTATGAGTATTTTTCTGAATGTATGTATATACCACCTGTATGGCAGGTGCCTGTGGGGGCCAGAAAAGGGGAGAGGATCCCCTGGAACTGGATGTATAGATGGTTGTAGGTTGCCATGTGGGTGCTAGGAACAAAACCAGGGTACTGTCCAAGAACAGCCAGTACTCTTTATCACTGAGCTATCACTCCAGCACTTTTATTTCTTTTAAATGACCAATATGTTGTATGTAACCCGTGGTAGACTACTTCTGAATGTTACATTGTATCAAGTACCTTCTGTATGCCAAGTTTCAAGATCAACACCATTTATGAGTGATCTTAGTTACCACAGTCATAGAGGTAGATGCTACTCAACTTCCTATTCTAATTAGCTAGACATGCTATCCCATAATACATCTCTGGTCATTTAAAGTACACCGAACACCATGAAAAGCATGGAGAGCACAGTGAGGTACATAAAAAATAAATCCAATACTGTCTTGTTGTGCCATTTTACATATTCAGTTAGGATACTCCATCACCAAAAAAACTCCTGTGTTTGTTATGGAGTATTTCTTCCTCTGATTCTTACCCAAACTCTTCTCTCTGGAATGCTTTAGTCCAGCCCAGATGGTTCAGATCTTGACTACTACTTCCCCAAAGAGGTATCCCTAAATTCATGCATCTTAGTTTTGCAAGTCAGTCTATATACTATAGGTCCCACTGAATTCTCTTTTCTCCCATTGGGCACAATGTATGACTGTATCCTTAGATGTATTATGTGTAAGTATCATAAGCCATAATCTCCATCAGTGCAACAGCCAAACCGCATAGGTTTTGACATGTAGAATTTTAGTTTTGAATTTTGATCTAAATGCAAATAAAAGGAGCCCATCTGCTCTTTTCACAAAGCAGTGAAATGCTCCAATTTACATTTGACAAAAATGACCTTTTCCACCCCAAGACATCTAGTCATTCAGTTTACCAAATAAAGCTGTGTGGGGTAATACAAGAAAATGCTGGTCACAAAGTAACAAAACGAAGCACATTTTTTTTTTTTTTTTTTTTTTTTAGGGCAGTGAAGATCCTCTTCATAAAATTTTAATTGTGGATAAATGACATTAGAATTTGAACTTACTTGACCATGGTTGGCATTACATAAAATGTGCAACACTAGAACAAATCCTAATATAACTGAAGAGCAGAATATCAAGCTGGAAGAGTGAACTCTAATATAAGTTTTGCACTCTAGGTGATGGCATGCTGATGCAGCTGCATATCTAAGGAACAGCAGGTATCACGGTACCACTCTGATGGGGATCCAGTCAGTGTATGCAGCATCATACTACCTTCCTCTCAATTTTGTAGTAAACTTAAAATTACTGTAGAAACGATCAAGGCTTCACTACAAATCCTCTCTAAACAATAGTATCTCACATGCCTTTGTTTCCGTTTAGCTTGTTAATATATTAACCACAATTTTAGTAATCTTGGCTCTTGTTTTCTTTCTTTTTTTTTTTTAAAGTTTGGTCTTTGTTTTTTAATTCTTTTTTTTATTTTTTTTAGATTTATTTATTTATTATGTATACAGCATATATGACTGCAGGCCAGAAGAGGGCACCAGATCTCATTACAGATGGTTGTGAGCCACCATGTGGTTGCTGGGAATTGAACTCAGGATCTCTGGAAGAGCAGTCAGTGCTCTTAACCTCTGAGCCATCTCTCCAGCCCGGCTCTTGTTTTCAATACAAGAGGCCTGATTATCATGGAGATAGTTTGTAGACAAATATTTCTGTTTACCAAACATACACACAGCCATACAGAACAAGGTAATCATCAATTTTATATGTATAATTTGAAGAAATGTTTTCCTCTTAGACTAACTACTACTATACATATAAGTCAAAATAAGTTTGCAGTAATGGATGTTAAAAATTCTTGATAAAGTGTTAGCTGCTAATAACAGGAGAAAAGTATTAAGCTCAATATGTCTAGAGTTGACATAATTAAGGAAGGGAAAATATCAAAGCCATGAAAATACTTTGATGCTGTATAAAACTCTAGCTCAAGCAAATATAATATTGATGGATTATATGGGTTTTCAAAGTTTTTCCCTCACAGTTAACGCCAGACTGAAAAATCAGAGCATAGAAGTTTAGAAGAACCTAGAGGCTTGCATTTTTTTTTTCAATGAGCAAAGTGTTTGAAAAGATCCTCCAAGTGGGCAGTTCTTTTGTCATTTTGATCCCTGCTCACTGAACCGATTTCCTGTTTGGAGACTGAGCCCAGGATTAGTTAAATTTGATTTGAAAAATGTCACCAGTGAAACACAGGAGAGGGGGTAAAGGAAATGCTGAGGCACACGTTGAGTAATATTTATGACTTATTTTTATGTATGTGACTCATATATTAAAAGTAAATTCAACCCAAGTGAAAAAGAAAATTACTACTTTATGTGTGACCAAAATTTACATAACATTTGCAGATATTTATAAAACTCCAGACTATTTCTCAAGAGTGTCACCAAGAAAAAAAGCACAGTTAATAAAAAATGACAAACCGTTTAGTGTTAAAATTGTGATAGCTGGGACACAGCACAGAGAAGCCTGGCTTTCGTCAAGATGCAGCTAGGACACAGCCTGTAACCAGCGCCCATTACAGAGTGAGCTGAAATTCATAAGCTTTGTTCATACATATGCTAACTTCAAAAACTAATAATTCATTTTTAGATTCCACTTGTCACTGCATTCAGAACCCTTCCTAATAATAACTAATTGAGTCTTATAACAGCAAAGTATGAAATCCATTGTTTAGATGAACGAGTAGACACAGACACGAACTGCTTTTCTTTCTTTTTCAATACTTTGAATGTAAGCCTGTGTCAGCGCTTACATTAACTGGCAATGACTTCCTTGATAAAACAGGTATAAACTCTCCTCTTCTGTATTATAGCAGTATAAAGGAAAACAAATAACTGCTTTTTAGCATCACAGAAATACATTAACTATCAAGAAGAGGGAATGTGTTAATCTCTTGTTATTCAATAGTATAAAATCAAAATACTGAGGATTATTTCTGACTGTATTGTAAAAACTATGCATAAGCAGTAATGGTAAAATTGTTTAAAATTCTTTCAAATATGCCACTTACTTTCACACAAGGCTTGGAAGATTTGAGTTGGATCTGACCTGAAAACATCCTTCCTGAGGAGCTGCTTTTATGGTACCAGAAGGTGCTAGGAAAGCTGCCAAGAGAGGGAGGCAATCAATAGTCCTGCCCACCTCTGACACCTCTGACCAGCATGGCAAGATAGCTCTGAAGGCATATTACCTTATGTCTAATTCGACAGGAGGAAAATCAGATCTGGTACTAGGAACCTAGTCAACTAACTGGGGCTTGTGAGGTCATGGATCTTAGAGGAGAACCAGCAACTGCCGCTCTGCCAGACCCTCATATTTCTTTATATTTATAATATGTATGTATATATACATAATTGAAAATAGATCCTTCTCTCATACAACACGTCCCCTCCCTCTATTTCTCCCAGCTATTCCTCTCCTCCTCTCTCCCCCAGATCCATTTCCCTTCTGTTTCCTCTTCAGAAAAGCGTTGGTCTCCAAGAAGACAATTGCCAGATGGGACAAAATAAGATACAATAAGACAAGGCAAAAGCCCTCATATCAAGACTGGACGAGGCAACCCAATAGGTGAAAAAGAGTCAGATACACACCCACTCCCATTGTTGGAAGTCCCACAAGAACACCAAGCTAACAGCCATAATATATACACAGAGGGCCTGGTGCAGATGCCTGCAGGTCCCATCCTTGCCGCTTCAGCCTCTGTGAGCCCCTGTGAGCTCTGTTTTAGCTGAGTCGGTGGCCTTGTTCTCCTGGTGTCCTGTAGCCAGATGTTTTCCTGTGTCCTGCCTGGTCCTACAGCTGCTCAGACCCAAATAAACACACACAGGCTAATACTATTTTTAAACTATGGCCATGGCAGGCTTCTTGTTATCTAGTTCTTATATCTTAAATTAACCCATTTCTATAAATCTATACTTTGCCATGTGGCTTGTGGCTTACCGATATCTTTACATCTTGCTTCTCATGGCGGCGGCTGGCAGTATCCTCTCTGTTCTGCATTTCTCCTCTCTCTCTTTCTAGTTAGAATGTCCTGCCTTACCTTATTCTGCCTCACCATTGGCCAAACAGCTTTATTTATCAACCAATCAGAGCAACACATATTCACAGCACACAGAAAGATATTCCCATCGGTGTCCTCCAACCCTCTGGCTCCTACAGTCTTTCCTCCCTCTTCTGTAGGGTTCCCTGAGTTCTGAGAGGAGGGACCCAATGGAGATCTCCAATATGGACTCTCTGCACTCACTCCCATCTGCTGCTGGAGGAAGCCTCTCTGATGATGATTGGACAAGACACTCATCTATGAGTTTAGAAGAATATCATTCTTCACTGTGTTCTAAAACTCACCTCTACACCCACAGGTAAGTGTGGCTCTCACCCCTCATCAAATAAGCTTCTCTGCAGCCAATGGAGACCATTACAGAAAACCACAACTGGCGAGACTGCAGAGACAGTAGCAGTTATGGGAGCTCAGCCTCAGTGAATGCATCTAGAACACAACTCCTGTAGCTAAGGATCAGGGAAGAGCGAGTCAGGGGTAGTGGTAGACAACTCTGTCATTGATTGGGTCTGTGGAGTGCTCACTCACAAATGGGCTGATTATAACATATCCCCCATCTCAAGGCTCAGGAACCAATATGGATGACTGGAGGAAAGATTCTAAGAGCCAGTCATTGGATGACAGGAACAAGACAGGAATGAAAAGTGTCAGGGCCACTTTACCAGTGAACTCGGCAGCTATGACTGTCTCCGTAAGATCTGCATGAGACTATGCCAGTCAACACTCCAGCATGGGGCACAGAGGGGCTCACCTCCTCCACTTCTAGCTGAGAAGCTATTGACCTTGATTACTTTCTGGTTAGGGAGAGTTATTTTTCTTTAAGGGTATTACCCCAGTAGGTCATGCTCCAGTGGTCAGCTCTGCACTCATGAGTACATGAGCAGCACAGTATGGTGTGAGAGCCAAAGTTACATTTTAATTTTATTTGCTATGCCTTAGAGATCCATGAAACAAAAACACCTCTGATTTGTAAGCCCCTTGCCCAAGGATAACAGTTCCTGAAATGCTGGAGGCTGTATTTCATGTAAGGTAACAAGCCATAGGTTTTCACTCCCCTAAACAAGTCTGTTTGACCCATTTGCACCAGATATGCTTGATCGCATGTGGGCTGGAGTTACATAGGCAGGAAATATGTCAGGATGTATGCTTGCCCCTATTGGATCTGATGGGAAATGCAATGAATTATGGGTTTTCCTTCTTAAGATCTTGCCATACTTGATTCTGGGCCATTTCCCAGGAATCTGGGTATGGGCTTGGTCAAAGCCCATCCACCTGGCCAGTATTTAATTAAAATTTGCTTCAAATTGGCCTTAAATTATTTAGTGGTCTTATTGTCAATTGGTGGGATTAATAATGGGTTAAGAAAAGAGAAGGCATGAATTTGGGAGTGAGTGGAAAGTAGGTGGTGGATCTGGGAGGAGTTACAGGAGGATAGGAGGGTGAATATGATCAAAAGAAATTGTATGCATGCATGAAATTGCCCAATAATTTATAAAAAACAATATATATTTAAATAATAAAAGGAGTTGGATCCTGAGAAGAGAAAAAAAGATGTGGGGTGGAGGAATAGAAGAAAAAAAGAATGCAGAAGAGGAAGAAAGCAGCTAAAGTAGGAGAAAATCAGATTTAAAAGTGAGAATTGATAGTACTGATTATTACTTGAAATTTAGTCAATATTTACATTTTCTGAGTACCCAAATACACTGTGCTAGCCACCTCTGACATGCCCCCAGTGATCCCACTCATGCCCAGATTTGCACATTGAATAGAGGGCTGATCTTTATAACCCACAGGACAATGCAGAGATAATAAATAGTATACGACTTCTAAAACTGACTCATAAAAGACAATGGCGCAGCTTTTGCTTTCTCTTGGATCATCTACCATGCGGATAGAGAAGACCCTCTGGCAGCTCTAGGAAGTCCTTGAACTACGAAATTCTTGGGGAGATCCAGCTAGCAACTGAGGTCTCCAGCTAACAGCCTTAGTGATAAATGAACCAGATTGGAAGTGAATCCTTTGGTGCCAGTCTAGCTCTTAGATGACACCAGCCCTGGAAATTCCAGTGAGTCAATCCCAAACTATGACTGAAAGAAACTGTGACACAATATATGTTTCTTGTTTTAATTTAAACTTGAATTGCACAATGGTCAGTTAAGTTGCTAATACAAAAATATGAACACACACTGATAGATGATTTGTTTTGCAAGATCATGTTTTATGAAGTCAATCCTCTGTAGATATTATGCATGAAACAAAAAAATATAGCAGGTATTTAGGTTTTAAGAAGTTGAACTTGATTGTTAACTTTTAGAACAGCAATTAAGAATATTGTCAACAAACAGACTGGAGCGGCAGTCTTCCACTCCAGATGACAGTGCTTGGGGAAGAACTTGGATTCCTGACATAGACAGGGCAGGGCTCCAAAGCAGGTTAGATAAATTTTTATATAAGTGACTGTGACTTTAGTTAAAAGTTTAAACTCATTGCATTTCAGTTTCTTCGTGGACAAAATGTAATTCATAAATGATCTAACAGTATGTGGAGCATCTAAAATGTATTTGAATTTTTTAGGACTTGGGTGCTTAAGACATTTCCAAAAAATCTTAGCTTCATTATCATCATCATCACTAATATTAAAGGCTCATTGGAATCCTGCCTAGGGTCAGAGCACTACACCAGAGGATCTCTTAATTGTTGCCAGTGTGAATCATGTGATTTTGTGAGATGTATTTGTTTTGTAAACATAACATTTCATGAAATTTATTATGGTTCCTCTTTAGAAGGTAAGTTTAGGAAATGTGAGAGTAATGGATCATTAAGAAAAACACAACAAATTTAGGACTATGACAGGGAAACAAATCTAACTATTCTTCTGCATAGTTCAATTTATATTATTCAGTACAGGTGTTTGCTACACCCCTGTTATGCGTATAAGTTTAACAAAATCCTAGGAGAGTCGGTCACATCAGAAGTCCTCTGACAGTTTGTTCTCAGTATTCTTTGCACTTTATTTAATACACTAAAGACTTTGATTTTGATTTATGTGCTATAGCTAATGTGTATAGTTTTAGATACTGAAATTCTTCATCTTTAAATTATAAATTAATTGACTAAAATGAAGATTATTATCTAATTGTGAGCATGAAAATTATATATTTTTTAAAAGTAAGAAAATGGTACAATATTTGAGAATAGTGGAACTATTTTATTTCGTAAATACATTCCATTATCTAAGTTAATGGAAGACACTTGTATTCTCAAATCTGCTCTTTCAGTGATGCAGGATCAATGCCACAAAGGTCTTGAAACACTCCCTCATATACTGATGAGAGTAAGTGTGGAAAAAGGAAAATACATTTCATACTATTATGAAGACAGATTTATTTTAGGAATCTGGAGGTTCTTCACATTATACTTTGAGAGCTACTTGGCTACACCATGAGGGCATGAAGGAAAGAAGATTCTTGATCAGGGCTCTGAAGAGTTAGCTCAGTGGTTTAGAGCATTTGCTGCCCTTGCAGAGGGCCGGGGTTCAGAGTTCTCAGTACCCACACTGTGGCTCACAAACACCTGTAACTCCAGTTTCTGGCAGATTTATACCCTCCTCTAGTCTCTATGGGACACTGTACACACATGGCACATATGAACTCAAGGAGGTGAGTACTTGTACATATAAAATAAATAAAAATAAATAAGATCCTTAAAGGTGAAACCAGCTCCATTTTTTCCCCCTTAAGGCATGGAAGGTAGTCCTGGATCCCAATCAAATGGGCCTATATATTTATTTCTTACAAATTCATCTTAACTGAACACTCTACAGAAACATTACTAAAAACTGTGCTTCAGTAGCAGGCTTAGCCTTTTGGATATGTTATCTCTTTGGATAATTAATTCCTTTCAGCTTCCTAGAATCCGAGGCTAGTCAAGTGCCCATCTGAGGTCCAGCTGACTTCGGAACTAACTCATGTTACTTGTGGTTTATAGTTTGGAAAATGGAGATAGGCAGTCCTAGAACTGAGCTTTTCGTGATCTACAAAGAAAGTTATGAATAATACTTCACAAATATTAGGAAAATAGATTAAGTGATATAAAGAAGTTGATTTTGTGGCTTAATTGAGAGTGTCTATTCAAGTACGGGGCTCATGGATTAAATTCCAGCACTTAGAAGACTGAACCAATTAAGATCAAATTAATGGACAGCCCCAGCAGTATCACTTCAAGGTTAGTCTGGGCTACACAAGGCTCTGTTTTTAATATGTCAAAATAAAATAAAAATAAAAGCAAAACAAAACCAACTGACCAAACAAACAAACAACCCAGGAATACCCAGTGTTTTTCCAAAAACAGAGACTTCAGTAGGCACTGAACTGGAAGACTGAGACAGTGCAGATTATCAAGTTGACACAATCTAGAGCCACCTGCAATGGGACCTGAATTAAGGCTTGTTTAGATAAGGTTGTGTATATCAGGTTTGTGGGCACGTCTCTGGGGCTGTCTTAACTGTGTTAACTGAGGCAGGAAGATCTGGGCACTCCAGGTGGCACCACACCCTTGGCAGGGGATACTGGACTGCTTAAGAGTGGAGACAGCAAAGTGAGCACTCGCACACCTGTATCTAATGCTCTCTATTCCCGATCACAACTTCGCATACCTGTGTCTATTGCTCTCCGTTCCCCATCACAACCTCGCATACCTGTATCTATTGCTCTCTGTTTGCGAGCACAACCTTGAATGTATCTATAGATCTCCATTCCGATCACAACCTCATGTACCTGTATCTATTGCTCTCTGTTCCCGATCACAGTTATGATACAGCGAACACTCTCAGGCTTCTGCCGCTGTGACTTCCCTGCTGTTCCCAGGCTGTGACCTGGAACTGTGAGCTAAAACAAACCCTTTCTCCCCTGAGTTGCTTTTGTCAGGGCATTTTATCAGAGCAACAAAAAAAAAAAAAAAAAAAAGAAAAAAAAAGAAAAAAAAAAGAAAGAAAGAAAAGAAAAAACTAAGACAAAGAACAACCGGAGTTGGGTCTTTGCGGCTTAAAAAAAAAATCAAAATAGTCAGGGAAGGCAGATCGATCGGAATGTGAAAACGCAGAAAAACAGTGAAAAGCATAGCAAGAGTGATATGCCAGGAAACCCACTTTATGGAAACAGAAGGTTTGTGTGATGAATGAAGGAGATTCAAATCAAATGGTCAGGGTGAACAACATAATCTTTTATTGCTGGTGTTGAAGGTGCAGGAACACACTGTTCTTTCCTCGGCAGAATAGTCCTAGCACTCTGAAGGCTACCTACCCAGACATGGGGTAAGAGCCTTGATTTGAGAAAGCTGGTTCACCTTAACTTTTAATCAACAACAGGCTGACATCTTTTTCTGACTATTAAATTTCTGTCAGGGGCACATCAATAACTACAGATGATTAAATATGGTCCAATATCATCTCATGCTCAGGGTATAATATGTCTTACTCATAAATTACTGAAGTATTCATAAATTACTTAAGCTTAACATCAGTTTGGTATAAGAATAGTGGGGGTGTGGAAAAGCAGAACTTTAGGATTGTGAATTTCAAGTTTATCAATGGCAGTGGTTACTCACTGACTTCAGCCAGTCATGTACTCTTTGTTGATACACAGTTCATGCCAATGTCATGAAGAGAGAGATGACGGACAGATAAGTTAGTATCTGATAGGTGATCGACTTCAAGACCACATTAACTTAGAGAATGCAATGATGGGTGTGCTTCTTGATCTCTGCTCCTGAAGCTCACTTTCTCAAGGAAGAACCCTCCATGCCATCCACCATTAGCTTAACATTATTCCTGGTGAACAATGATTTAATTAGATTGGTACTTTGAAAAGGCTCACTACACATGGGTACCCAGGCCCCTTTCCACCCTGTCCCCAAGAAATGAACCACTTACAGGAAAAACAGTTCTCTGGTATTCAGCACTAGAAAGGCCTTTAAGACCCACAAGTGTGAGCCATGCTTTCCAGCATGAGCTTTATATGTAAGGAAGGTGGTATTTTGGTTTTCCATCTGCCTTACCATTTTTCCTTATTATTCATCTGCTTTAGATTGCAGGCAGAGAAAAATGGATATTATTTGCTGAGTCCTCCAAAGACTCCAAAAACGTGTTGGGTATTATTGTTTATTTTTGAAGAAGAAAACAGCATGAGAGTGAAGTGACAGCAGTTTCCAGAGGAATCTTGTGAGACTGGCTTTGGGGATCTGATTTAATCAAACAGATTGGCTGGCACAATGTCAAAATGGGGGTTTCAGGCTAAAACATACAGTAGTTGCCTGAGAGATAGGTAAAGGAACTATAAACACAACTGATAAAGCTGCTTCTAAATTCTACTTCCCAAATGCTCCTCCAAATTATTTCTCTCAGCTCAGATACAGTCATTGCTGAAAAATTAAATCACATCAGTTTGTCCACATTTTCCCAAGAAACATGAGAAGTGCTGAAATATTTGTAGAAACTTCTTTAGTTGACATAAAAGGTAACATTCAGAAAGAATATCTGGTTAATGGAATTTGTATTTGTTTTCCAAAAACCTTATGGACATATTTTTTCACATAACCAGTCAAGTGACTCAAGTTCCTTTCAATTGTTGCAATATTTCTGAAAGTTAAGATAAAAATCATTTGGGAAAGGAGAGTGTATTATTTATTGATCATATCCTACTTGAGATGAAACACCAAGCCAAAACATCTTCAATCAACAAATGTGTTAAGATTGAAAATTAGTTACAAAAATTCACTTGCAAAATTTAAAATCATTTCAAAACAAATTAAGTTAATATCAGGCTCTGTGCTCCTGGTGACATTCTCTGTGGCTATGAACTAATACTTCTTATTATTAGATCTCATTTAAAGAACTGAGTAGGTACAATGGTGATGAGAAAACTCTATTTTATCAATTAATTTTTAAAAATTAAAATATAATTACATAATTTCCCTGTCTTTCCTCCCTGAGACCCCACCTATGTATCTCCCTTTTCTCTTTCTCCAATATATGGCCTCTATTTTTTCATTGTTGTTACACACACACACACACACACACACACACACACACACACACACACACTATTCCTAAATATGTAAATTTTATTTTTCCAAATTACATAGGACATTGAAAATTGCAGATAAAAGTATCAAAATGGTACTAAAGTGGGAAAACTAGACTGGAAAAATCTTTGTTTTCTTTACCATTCTGAAAATAAAATGACTCACAATTACATTTTAGTTTTACCTTTGAGAGGCTGGAGACCATTAATTACAGAGAACTTAAAGTCTAATTATTGTAAAAATTAATACTGAGTACTATACAGTCATAAAATTTTCAAGTAAAAAATAGAAAATTTTAACCTCTCAAGTTTTTTTGGTAATGGAGTATATATTTTCTTATTTTGAAATATCAATGCAATATATTTCTTCTGTATTAGAAATTGTTTTCAAAAGAATGGATTTTGCTTTTTGCTGTTAGTAAAGACAAGAAATACCAACAATTTGAGGACCATAGGCAATGTTCATAAAATCAGAAAGTAACACAAACTCTATCATGTATTACTTAAAAACTCTTAAATTACATGATTGGTAGGTATATTAAAATATGCAATAAAATGGGTTTTTGAATTTTATCCAGAATCTGGCACATTTTCATGAGCATGATTTACTTTTTCGAATTCAAAATATACTTTCCCACTCTTTATAAAGGGCATTGATTTATGTTCTTTATTGCTAAGGTTAAGAACAACTTTCTTCCTCCTTCTTGTCACACACATGAGATGTTTCATTACCTGATCACTCCTGTTAATGTACATAAACAAAGGAAGTAGATAGTCACGTGATCTTTCTTACTATTGGCAGTGTACAGAAATCCAAGTAAGGCTTGTGGCATAAAAACTAATGTAATGATCAAAACAACAACAACAAAAAACCTGTATTCTAAATACTAGCAGATATAATCTCCAAATCACTATTTTTGAAAATAATTATAAAAAGCTCCAATGTGTTAAAGCGTGTATCTAACAAAACGCATACAAAATATAAAATTCTCAGAAGCCACTAAATATTAATGAAGGAAATAAAGTACAATGACATAAATCACAGATATACTGGGATCATGGTTTGGAAGGACCAGGAAAGTAGCCTCATCTTGCGATATAACTGTTATGCAAATTCAGTTAAAATTTGTGCATGGATCTTCATAGATCTAGATTGGTTGATTCTAAAGTTTATAGGGAAAAGAAAAGGAACTACTTATTTATTGAGACAGGGTCTCACTATGTAGACCAGGCTGGCCTCAAACTCACAGATTTACATGCCTTTGCCACTTGAGTGATGAGGTTAAGACTGGAGACCACCACACTCAGAAGAGCTCGAGAGTCCTGCATAAAAATATTGGGACTATCACACAACGTGACTCCAAGATTCATAAAGGCAGAATAATGATGACAGTGCAGTATTTAGCTGAAGGGCTAGATACACAGCTCAAGAGAAACTGACAGTGATTATGGAAATAAATTCATACAAATATAAGGAATTGATTTTTGATAAATAATGTGAGGGTAATATTTTCAGCAAATGTTGTTAAAATAATTAGAAATGCACATTCACAAATTTAGTGGGAGGACTTTAAATGAAGCCTCACATCACAAAGAAAACTCTAAATGTATCATAGATCTAAAAGTAAAACTAGAGAACTTTTGGAAGAAAATATAGGAGGAATATCAATACAAATAATAGGTTAAATGAACCTTTATAAAACCAAACCACAATCCATAAGGAAAAATTATACTTTGGCTTTATTAAAGCTTGACATGTCTGTACTGTGAAAGAATTTGGAGTGTGTGAGAGAGAGAGGGTGAATGTACGTATGTGTGTTATATATGTGCACAAGCTCTACAAGGTCATTCTCTCATGTATATGTGTTATACATGTGCACAAGCTCTACAAGGTCATTTTCTCATGTATATGTGTTATACATATTCACAAGCTCTACAAGTTCATTTCTCTCATGTATGTGTTATACATGTGCATAAGATCTCTAAGGTCATTTCTCTCCTCATCCATTGACTGGTGCATGGAACAGTAATTTCTTCTCTTTTAAATTTTTACATTTCATTTTTAATTTTTGTTCAGTGTTGTCTGATTGGTTGTTTCCTCATAAATTGGAAAACTGTTCAAAAGGAAGCTCTCTCCTAATCATTAGCTCTCCATTCTCCTGCATTTCCAGTGTGTTCCTGGCTAAATCACTCAGAATCGATGCTCTTACTGGTCATTGGATGATCAATATTTTTGTACTTCCTGGAGCTGTTCATCTACCTGTGTGCCAGGCTGAGGTAATTTTAATGCAAGGTGAACAGGCAGAAACTACCTATCAAACTAACTATCAAAACGATCACAGAATAAGACAGGATTTCAAAGTCCTTTGTCTCTGGACAAGATGTGACTGTAGACACTATGGTAAATGAATGAGACTGGAAGAGTGATATTGCTGAGCAGCACCACAGAATCGAGAGGCTGACATGGGAGCGCAGGTTTGTTTCTGAGTGACTTCGTATAATCCTGTAAAGCACAAAGCATGGCTGTGCATTTGGTCCTGAGCCATCCCGACATTACATGAGTCTGCTTTGTTGCTTCTTTTTCTGGAGTGTCATTACCTTTGGTACTGAGACTGGGGTCACACCTGTGGCTGGCCCTTTGTGAAGCTGTTCAGTCTGGAAGAGCATTAGGAAGTGTCTTTTCGTGTTTTATGTCCATCAATGATTTAGCTACTTTTCTACTGCTGTGATGAGACATTATGAACAAGGTGACTTATAGACATTTATGCAGTGTTAGAGTCCATAACTATCACTGCAGGATACATAGCAGCAGGCAGGTGGGAATGGTTCTGGAGCAGTAGCTGAGAGTTTACATCTTGAGACCCAATCACAAGACAGATGAGAATGGCCTGGCCTTCTGAAAACTCACATCCTACCTGCAGTGACATACCTCCTCCAACAAGGCCACACCTCCTAATCCTTCCCAAACAGTACCACCACTTGGGGGCCAAGTATTCAGATCTATCAGCCTATGGGGGGCTTTCTCATTCAAGCCACAATACTCACAGACAAAGGACAAAGGACACAGGCCTTACTGGAAATTATGTATTCCCAAGACTGAAAAACAGGCTCTTTATCCTTAGCACCTTATGTTATGCCCATTGATGGTTTGATGGGTCTACTAACTCTAAATGCTTTCATTTCAGAGAATATACTATTTAACAGGCCTCTTAGAAGGAATGCCTCAGGCCTGGTCATAAAAATTTATACTTAACCTATCTACATGGGCAGACAAGAGTTAACTGTAATTAATTTCATGAAGTAATCTGACATAACATATTTTGGTGAGATGACATTACCATCAGTCTTAGCTCTGTTTTCCTAATTGTGTAGAAATTCTGCATGAAGAAAGATAAAGGAAGGGAATGTTTATTTGGAGTTGTCTGTGTGGTCGAGGCTTCTTGGCTGACTGTAAATCGTCTTCCTGAAGTCAGGGCCAAGCAGCTTCATCCCCACCCTCATACCGGAGAATGAGACTATAGATCTCTGCCTACTTTTCTCTAACTCCTACTCCTTGTGGTTGCTATTCCTAGCACTTGCTCCTTTTGCTCCTTCCTGGGAGCTTTGATATTGAAAACCTCAGCCCGAGAGACAATGTGCTCAGCACAGGGAAGGCACATACTCTTATGAGTGTATGTCTGGCCTCAGAGCATGATCTTGAACCTAGCTTCAGAAATACATGAGGCAAGTAAGGTGAAGTACACATTTGTTCAAGGATGATGTGGTTATTTCCTTCACTGTTCTTTAGGGACTTTTTTTGTAGACGTTTGGAGTATGATAGGAGGTTGATAAAGAATTCATCAAACCAAGCCTCTGGGGACTTGCATGCCTGATCACATTGCTTTGGGCATTTTACAATTGCTTTTACATTTCATAAGCTGTTGGTTGCATTCATTGTAGAGTCATATAAAATGATTTTCTATGGCACACAGTGTTCCTATATGGTTCTGTGGTAGAACTTTCTCATGTTGTCTTTGGTCATTGAATCTTGTAGCTGAATTTGTCTCTTTCATTGTCTTTCCCGGTTAAGAAGTTCAGAGTCAAATTTACAACCTATTTCCAACGCTTGGTTCTGTTTTTGTTGTGGTGTGTCTCTAGGGCATGGATTTATATAACAACCTTTCCAAATCCAGAAATAATACCCCACACACCTATTTGTTTCATATATTTATTTTTAGATTATTATAATATAGGCATTCTGTTAAATATAAAATATTTTTTGGTAGAGACAATAAAACTAATTGCTAAGGATTTGTATAGGTCTATGTCAGAGATATATATACAGAGCAGTTTGTGTGTGTGTATGTGTGTGTGTGTGTGTGTGTGTGTGTGTGTGTGTGCTTGTATTCACATGTGCTAATTTATTCGGATTATATGTTTAGAGACCTGAAAAGTTATAAACGCTATCTAAAGTGTGAATCTAGTGCTGTGGGATGGTCTGTATGTCAAATTGCTCTGATTGGTCAATAAAATAAAACACTGATTGGCCAGTGGCCAGGCAGGAAGTATAGGTGGGACAAGGAGGAGAAGAATTCTGGGAAGTGGAAGGCTGAGGAGAGACACTGCCAGCCGCCACCATGACAAGCGGCATATGAAGATGCCGGTAAGCCACAAGCCACGTGGCAAGGTATAGATTTATAGAAATGGATTAATTTAAGATGTAAGAACTAGATAGCTAGAAGCCTGAGCCATTAGTCCAAACAGTTTAAACAATATAAGTCTCTGTGTTTACTTGGTTGGGTCTGAGCGGCTGTGGGACTGGCGGGTGACAGATTTGTCCTGACTGTGGGCCAGGCAGGAAAACTCTAGCTACAATCTAGACAATGCCCTCAGTCACTGTCTCAGCCCATCAGAGTGCTCTACTTCACCATGCAATGAAATGCTCACCTTCTACACCACTCTTTGTGTGTCCTTACAGAATTCTGTCAAAGGAGATCAAAAGACTACAATGCCAAGGATACTCCAGACAGGGATCCCAGTGACCCAATTACATGCCTGCTGTAGAAATCTCAAGATAGTCCTATGTGATCTGATAGTCCACTTCTAGTCTCCATATGTCACACATTAAATCCCCAGCCCTGGATTGGATTTAGGACTGAATTCGTGGTAAGCATTCACTCTACCACTGAACTACATCCTGAGTCATATCAATCAATCAGATTAGCAATTACTATCCACAAAAAAATTTTTAGTGGCATGTCTATTAATGAAAAATATTTACCTATTTCCTTTCTAGATAAATTTACTAATTAAATTAAGGAGCCATTAAAGCTATGTGGTCCATAATATAAACAATAATAACTCCCAAAACACAGTAAACAAAACAAGACTTTCTCCTGCCACTTCAGCATCCTTATCATCAGGGGTTATGAAGGTGACCAGGAAGAGCGAGTCACAGGATGCTGGTGGATGCTCGTTGCAGCTCCGTCACATGTTAAGGGAGACATCAGTGCGACTTAACTTAGGGGACACTGGATGGACAGGAGTGTCATTGAATATTTTGGAGATTCAGATAATGATCCTTCTGAAAGAGAAATGTTGTATTTTCTTTCCATTTTCATTTGACTGTAACAGAGCATCAAGAGAGCTAATTGACTCTGTGTGGGAGAGACATACACGTGTAATTGTAGATGTAGAAGGAGGACTGTTTGGGAACAGGAAGCAGACCAGAGGAGAGGAAGAGAAGACAAAAGAGAGTGACAGAAATGCACATGACATACATGCACCAAACTGTAATAACATAATGCATCACTTTGTGTAACAAATACATGCTGCAAAATGATGAGACCCACAAGGATAAAAGCAGGGAACCAAAGGCAAGACTACAGCAAGAATTACAAATCTAAAATGATTATTTTAGGGCTAGTGCGATGCTCAACGGGTAACTTGCTCGCTGCCAAGCCTGACACCTGAGTTTGATCATCAGAACCTACATGGTGGAAGGAGGGAACCAACCCCTGAAACAAATAGTTCTTTGACTGCATGTCCATGTGGCATGTGTATACACGTGCACACACACACACAGGCACACACACACACACACACACACACACACACACACACACACGGAAATAAATGTACTTAAAATGACAGAAAACTATAATTAGTTTAGAAGGAAAGTGCCTGAAGCAATTAAGAGATGCAGATGATGTGCTGGTGAGTTTATGTCGACCTGACAGAAGCTAGACTCCTCTGAGAGGAAGAGTCTCAGTTGAGAAACCGCCCCAGAAGATCGGGGTTTAAGCAGACAAGCCCAAGCTGTGGGATAAAATTACTTTGACGTTTCTTACCACGCCTCATATCCAGTGGGTTCAGAGAGAGTTCTGGCTTTTTTTTCTTTCTTTGAAAATGCTGGAATCTAAGCACTTTCTGTCTTTCTCAAGCAGAGACCTTCTTCATGACAGTTTCTGCTGCACGAGGTCCAGTGGTGTCACTTAGAAGCGATTCAAACCACTGGGCATGCCAGTTTTTGTACCAAGGCTATGCAGATCAGTGTCAAACAAACTTATTATTATACTTTCAAGTTTTTTCACTAATAAATTATAAATAACCTGAATTTGTATATTTCTAAAGATGCTTAAGAAAATATTACTTTCTAAAAGGGGAAATAATTGTTATCTAATTTAACAAATTATTAAAATTCTTAACTGGAATTCAATGTCTTTCTTATTTCACAAGACTTTTTTATTGAGGAATAATATGCCATTTTTAAACTAAATCTTATGCAAATTTGAGCACAGCGCTAATCAAAATGTGCTGAATGCTGTAAACAAAGATACTATTGGAAGTTGATTAGTAATGAGAGAGGAGTTTGGCATGGGTTATGGCTCTGAACTGTGAGGTCTTAGTCACCTTGGCAACCACTTTGCACCTCTGTTTCCTCAGCTGTAAAACAAAGGAATGCTATGAGACATGCCCATGAGCAGTGTTCACTCAGTCATTTCCCGAGCAGTCCTATGGGCCCCTTCATGCCAGGTGCTCAAGGATGGTGAGCTAGGTGAAGAAAGACCATTATACAGGACTCCATTGTTCTCATGAACTGTACAACAGAACCCCAAAATGAACATGTAATTCAGTAACCTATTAATGAGCATGAAAAAACAAACAGTATAGTAATGAATGGAGACTATAGGCTATTTTAGAAACAGTACATTAAAATGTATCTGTTACATGTGTAACAGAATTATGAACTGAAGAAGCAAGGGAATTATACCTACTGCTCACTTAAGTCAAATGTAAAACACCTCAGTATTTCTATTTTATTTATTTTAAAATGTGTTTCTATTGTTTATATTCATGTGTACATGTATGCTTGTCTGTGTGTGTGAAAGTCCTTGTGTGTATGGGTGCTCACATCAACCTCTGGCATCAGCATGCACACACATTGGGAAGTGCATCTGCATACATCACACACACACACACACTAAGAATTGTGAACTGAATACAGTGTGGGATTCAGATCAATTGTTTCATATAGGGGATGTGAGGGAATTCTGTAGGCATTATCATTATCTTTAATTTTAGAATATTGAACAGTTCAGACACAGGATGAAGTATTGGCTTAGTTTGCCAATGACAATATGTATTTGAAGTTGACAAAATCTGTTGACACAGGCTTTTTACATATGTTAAATGTACACAATAGGTAAATACTTCTCTAGAGCTCACCATTCATTAAACAGTCAATTTACTACCTTTTTCCCTATGGTAACTGTATAAGAAAGATTCAACAATACCACTGCTGTGGGAAGTCTTTCTGTATGCTATGAATATGTGTTGCTCTGATTGGTTGATAAATAAAGCTGCACTGGCCAATGGCAAGGCAGCTTAGAGTCAGGAGGGAAATCCAAGCAGATATACAGAGAGAAGAAAGGAGAGGATACAGAAACTCCAGCCACCATGGAAGGAGCAGCAAGATGCCAGCAGCCCAGTAATGCCATGGCCCCATGGCAACATAGATTAATAGAAATGGGTTAAGTTATAAGAGCTAGCTATCAAGAAGCCTCCCCTAGGCCATACAATTGGTAATTAATATAAGCCTCTAAATGATTATTTTATAAGTGGCTATGGGACCACGGGATAGTGGGGGCCAGGCAGGACCAGAGAAACCTTCCAGCTACATACCACTTCCCATCATTTTGCTTTAATGGGAGTAAATTATTTTCAATTTATGATAAAAATACTGTGGACTGGCATGGCTCAGTGGATAAAGGTGCCTGCTGCCAAGACTGATGACCTGAGTTTTCTCCCCAGGACTTACATGGTAAAAGGAGAGACCCAATGCTATGACTTGTCCTCTGACCTCCAGGTGCTTTCTGTGGCACCTGTGTACCCTCCCTTTGCCAAACATAAGCCAACAAATACAAAATTTTTGAAAGAATAATTGTTCCAATAATGATAAATATGGCATGTTTTCAATGAAATAAAAAGATCATAGACCCCAGGCAATGGTGGCACACACCTTTAATCCCAGCACTTGGGAGGCAGAGGCAGGTGGATCTCTGTGAGTCAGAGGACAGCCTGGGCTACAGAGCCAGTTCTAGGACAGCCAAGGCTACAAAGAGAAACTTTGTCTCAAAAAACATAAAAAAAAAAAATCATAGGAAGCCTATATTTTAATCATCTAAATCATGCTACTCAAAGGGATTTACCATCTGAAGCAGTGGGATGCCAGTTGTTGACTTCCTAACCCCTCCCCCAGCTACGTGACCACACATGCACTGTGCAGTAGCCAGGCAAGATGCAAGATGCTTAGTCATCCTAGGGCTTCACGTCCTATGTAATCCGTGCCCAGCGTGGTCACGCTATCTATGCATATGAGTAGTGTAGCTACATAAGCCCGTATGTGCATGTGGGGGGGGGGGGGGTCGGGACACAGACGACCTATAAAAGTGTGTTCCCCCATTCCTTCCCTGTCTTCCTACATAGGCCTATGCACACCCCTTCTGTTCCCTTCCCTTATTAAACTCTTACAGTGGGTTTGGTTGTGCCTTGTGGCTTCTCTTGCATGGTAAACAGCACTGCTTAATAAATAATAGTATGCCACTTAGTAAATAACACCAGTATTTTCTACTGTTGTGCTTTAATTTTATTTTTGATGGGCAAATTTCAGTTATGCTACAGGAATGGCTATTTAATTCACTTCTGGTTTCTTGAAATATTGGATATGACATAGCAATTTCCCTATGAAACCATATAATTTTAAAATTATTCCTCTGTGTGTGTGTGTGTGTGTGTGTGTGTGTGTGTGTGTGTGTGTGTGTGTGTTGTTCCTCTAAAGTTGGATTTTGCTCATGTGGGTGGCATTTAAAATTTTTTTCTTGCTTTCCTGTTTGTATTTCCTCTCTGTCTTTAATAGTTTTGTTAAAGACTTTGAAACTTAGCTTAGCATATATAATTAACTTGTCTCAGGAAAGTAGCACAAGATGAAGGTGGAGACTCTCTGCGGCAGAAGTTGTCCCCTCCCACTGTGCGTTACCTAGAGAATGTGCCTGTGGCTCACGCTGAACCATAACAAAAGCCACTCTAGTCGGAGATCTTGAGAGGTGAATGCTGAGTTTTCCTCTCACCAAGTAAGTCACATGTGTACTATGCCAGAATGTAGAAAGAAATGCTACACTATGGTCTGAGCTTACGTTTCCCAAATGGACAAGCATACACAATCAAAGCAATCAACATTCACTGTTTGAAACCCAGGATAGCAAGGTCATCTCACAAAATAACGTAATGCACTAAACAGATTGTTCAGCTTATTTTAAGATTTAAGTTGTAAAGCAATTCAAAAAGGTCGCCTGTCAACTTAAATGATCTTATTTCAAACAGGTAAGTCCATAGTACTTAGATTCTTGCCTTGCAATTACTTAATGGAACTGGTGCCCTCTGAAAAGGATGCTTTGATTTAGATCAATTGCTAATTTAATGAAATTATCGTAAAATACATCACTACCAACTTCAGCATCAAATTAATCATTTTTAAGTTTCAAAGAGGTGCTGCGGTAGATGAAAGGGAAGAAAGGCAGACAAACAAGAATTAGACATGAAAAACAAGATTCTTGATGCATCTAAAATAAAAGATAAACCTTCAGCATATCTTAAGCATGTTTGGAAATTTTTCAGGGGTAAATTAACAGTCAAATTCAACTGGTATTTTTTTTTCTCACTTTGTCATTGGGCTGTCTAATAATTATCCAGAGTTACAGGTATTGTCATTCCAAGAAGGGACAGAGCTAGCAGGAATAAAGTCAAGGTCTTGCCCAGGGGTCCAGAAAGGGAAAAAAGACTTCAGAGAGGCCTTGGGAATTGTGAGCAAAGGGGGTCAACTGTGAACCTAGGCAACCTAACAGTAAGGAAACAGCAGGCACACCTCCTTGAGGCTGGGAATTACAGGCACAGCAAGGCTTTTGGTATCTGGAATAAAGAACTCGTCCATATCTCCTTGATTTGAGGGAAGAATATGGGAGAAAGAAGATGATAAATTTAAGACAAAGTAACCTGTATTTTCTTTTTACTGACATACTAATTTGCAGTATAGCATTCAACTTAAAGCAGAAATCTCCATTTCTCATTAAGTTTTATTGATTAGTTTTTTTGAATTCACGTTATGAGCATAACCCTGGAAAATGTCTCAATAAGAACAGTTATGACTGTGAATTAATGCTCACTCATTACCAGCTAAACCACAATTTTGTTATTAAAACCTCAAGAGACATCGAGGTTTCACCCCGTAGCTAATATTTCCACTCTTCAAAGCCCCTGTGCTCATGAGTAGGTTAAGTTTCCATATAGAGTTTGTCTCTGAATATGAAACATATCATGTAATAACCCCTTACCGATATATCCCATGTAATCCCTGCATTTTCTAATTCTCTCCATCCTTCATTTGTTCGATTATCTTTAAAAAATAAAACATGCACTTCTTTACAAATGAAGCTCCATTTTTTTTCTTTCTAAAATGTGCTATCATTAAGTGTACACCCCAGGCCTCCATTGTGTACCAGGGGTAATTGTTTCAAAATTCAGAACCTGCTCAAGGTACCTCACACACTTTAAATGTTTCATATATTAAAAAAAAAAACTTATTCATACTGGTAGTTATTCCTCAACTTAACTTTAAAAGGAACGGTCCCTTTGGTTACATTTGAGTTGGTGACATTTGTAGGCTGTCATTACCTGCAGAAAGAGTAAACCAGCATCTCAACATGAAGGAAGCTAAGTGACCTTTAAAACCACCTTTTCAGAGGGAAGCTTTCTGCTTCATGTGTGTGTGTATGCCTGAAACAGAAAGACAATCAAAATGTAACTTGTTACTAAAATATTCCCAAAAGTTAAAAAACAAAGCTAACCATTTCTCTTACATATCCCTTAGGGACAAGAATTCTATGAATTGGTAGTTAAGTAAATTATACTTATAATTTCTTACAACAAAGAGAGAAGTCAATAGATCAAGTCCAGACTAACATTAAACATCTGACACACTTTAAGGGTTTTGCTGGTGTCATTTGTTGGGGATCAATCCCAGAGCCTTGAGCACACTAGGCTTAACTGTAACGCCATATTCCTAGTTCATGGTCCACCAAGCAACCCTGGAAGCAGTGTTGAAATACAAAGATATATAAAATCCACTTTCTTTTGTAGGGCATTTTAGTTTATGAGAGGCGATAGAATCCACAACCCAGGAATAATCACCACACTGGAAGTATGAAGGCAGGTGCGGGTGAAGCAGTTCTGCTGGCTGGCTGGCTAAACCTTGTCCCATTATTCACTTGTCTACGGAAACTGGCCAATGTGAATGTCAAGATGAGCTGTGGCTTCCCTTGAGTTTAGACAGATGGGGAGAACCAGCATGGCCTTCTGAGGTTAAAAAGAGCTAGAAGAGTAAGTTGGGGGTGCCAATGACTCCCTCAGGGTCTTTTAATTACTCAAGACATCAAAGTGGGGTTTCCTGTGTCTTGAGCTAAAGACTCAATATCTAACCAGTTTTTTTTTT
>CABHPP010107555.1:0-21168 GCA_902168425.1 Peromyscus attwateri
CTCCCTCCCTCCCTCCCTCCCTCCCTCCCTCCCTCCCTCCCTCTCTCCCTCCACACACTTCTCTCCTTCCCTCCTTCCCTCCTCCCTCCCATGACAAACCCTGAAATGGGTTCTTGGTGGTATTTAAATTTTTTTGAGTTATAGTTCAATTACAATGTTTCTCCTTTCCCTTCCCCCCTCCAAACTCTCCCGAGTACCCCTCCTCATGCTCCTTCAAATTCATGACCTCTTTTTCATCGATTGTTATTGCACGCACATATGTGTTTATAGGTATGTATATACCTCTAAATATAACCTGCTGAGCACATAACATGTCACTTGTGTGTTCTGTGTGCTCTCCCCATCCAGCTGGGCATGTCCATTGGTGTCCTCCTTGTTCGACTCACATTTGGTCGTGCTGGTGAGACTTTACAGGTGTAGCTTCTGATGTTGCATACTCTCACAGCAAATTCCCTGATCCGATGGCTCTTACAGTAATCTTTCCTCTTCCTTTTCCACAAAGTTCCCTCAACCTTAGGTGCCTAGGGCTCTACAACTCTGCGTTTTGATTGGTTGTGGTTTTCTGTAGTGGTCTGTTGTCTGTTGCAAAGAGAGGTTTCTTTGATGAGGGGTGAGGACAACACTTACCTGTGGGCATAAGAACAAATGTTTATAGATTGTTGTTAGGGATTATGCTGGTTTAGTAAATTAATGGTTGTAGATTCTCCAATAACCATGATTTCATTAGTACTGATTAGTTAGTTAGCTAGGTTTCCAGCACCAGGCATGCTATTCCTTTTGTTGAGTGGGTCTTAAGTCCAATTATAGAACCATTGGTTGCCACCAAGGTATGTATGCCACTTAGGGTTATCCTGCTGTGCGGGTCATTGATGTGGTTTATAGGCATTATGGACTGTTGTTTGCCTTTCTCCTCTGGTAGCTTTCTGGTACCATGAAAGCTAGTTCTCAGGGAAGCGACATTCAGGCCAGTTCTCAGAGGTCCTGTGTGTGTGTGTGTGTGTGTGTGTGTGTGTGTGTGTGTTTGGTGTATGTATGTTTATGACCATGTGTGTGGCATGGCGTACTGTGGAGGCCAGAGCACAACCTCTGAGAATTGGTTCTTGCCTCTGCCTTGTTTGAGGTAGGGTTTCTGCTGTACGTATGCTCCAGGCAAGCTGGTGGCTTCTGGTCTCTTCTGTCTCTGCTTCTCTTGTCCCACAAAAGTGCCAGGGTTCTAGATCTCACTCCCATATCCAGCTTTTCACATCAGTTCAGCGGATCCGGACTCAGGTTGTTAAGCTTTCCTGATGGTTTTACCCACAGGGCCATCTCCCTGGCCTTGCAACTCTCTTGAACAAAGTTTTCTGTAACAGAGGAAACCAGGAGCAAGGTAGAAGAAGGCTTAGAAACCGAGAGCGAAGTCAAGGTCAGGGGCGGTGTGTGTGTGTGTGTGTGTGTGTGTGTGTGTGTGTGTGTGTGAAACTGAGAGAGCTGGAAGCCTGGAGGAGCCCTTTCAGAAGCTGAGAGAGAATCAACAGGCCACCTTCTGTGCCAGTGGAGGTGGGAGGTGACTAACCAGACCAGGGCAGGGGGCTGGTAGGGTGCTCTCTAGTGCTCCTTTATCTAGGGGTCTACCAGGTACCCACATCCCAACTAGACTTGCCTGGGCACAGGTCCAGCTTCCCCTCACTCTCTGGAGATGGAAAAGACAGGCTTGACTGAGGACTGATGAGGGTGAGTGGTGTCTTTGGGTTCACGTGTGGGCTTTGCACAAAGGGGCTCTTCTGATGGAAGCAGCTGTAATCCTCGGGATGGACTGTTCTTTCTGCCTGACTCCAGGGGTCTAAGAGTGTATTTTCAAATATTCCCAGTTGCAGATTGCTGGGGGAGGATGCTTCAGCCGGTTGCAGGGAGTTTTGACCTCACTGCTACACAGGCTTGCAGTAGAAAGGCAGCCCCTGGGGGTCAGGCCAGCTGTGGAGGAAATTGCTTAACATCTGGAGCCCTCTGGACAAGAGCTATAGATGTGATGGGTAAGGGGGGGCTGTGCTGGGAGACTGTGTCTAGTTTCTGTTTTGCGGTGGGTCTGATTCATAGTTAATGTGGAGTGTTGGGCACATGAGAAGGGCTGTTGGGAAATCACAGGTATTCTCTGTCCAGTGTCATCATTTTGCTGGTGAGGAAACTGAAACCCAGTGAGATTTGGAGGGTGCTCAGGAGTTTCGAGGCTGAGCAGGAACTCAGACTCTGGGCTCTCAGCCAATATTTCAGAGACTAAATGGAGAAATGAATGATCAGCTATTCTTCCTGGGCCTCAGTTTCCCCATCTTATATGCACACATAATGTATCTGCATGTGTAAAGGACTCATGTGAGAGTTTCGTCACTCAGATGCCAGTCCCAACATTTCCTGATTCTAGATCCTTTCCAGTATACATCCTGGCCTTTCCATTTTCCTTAAACACAGCTATTTGATTGACTCATTGAAGTCAACACTGAAAACATCTATGCTTTTATCACTGAAAACAAAAGAATAATTCCATCAAGGAGCTCAGCCTGGTCCATATTTGACAGAAGAGTTAAAACCTGCAGTGTGTCTGAGTAGATCCTTCTACTATCAAGAGGGAAAACCAGCTGCTTCTTCAGGAAGCAGAAGCTTGAATGTTTGTCTGATAGTACTCAAGTCACTGTTGGGTTAAAAGAAGCGTGAAGCGGTACAGACAGTTGGCCGATGTAGCCAGGTAATATCACACCTTACATGAACTAGTGAAACAATCACGGCAGAACACACGGTCCATACGGGTCAGAAAGGAGCTTCGAATGCAATGCTGATCTTGCGTCCGTCAGCGTTTGCTTTGTGATGGCAGGCCCAGTCATTATCATTGTCCACAACACACTTTGTAGTTGGGTTAAATTATAAGAATAAGATCTCCATGGGACCTCCTGCCCATTTGAAGGTTTTCTTTGTGTGTGTCTGCCTGAATTTTTCACTTGGTAGGTGACATGCGCACTCCCTGCCAGAAACAGACACGTTTGCATCTTTCCATCATGTCAGAATTTATTGACTAACAACAATTGATTTTGTTGGCTGAAGTGTGCCATGCTGTCCTGGTTTTCTTTGATAGCTGGCTGAGGCAAACACAGATTCTTTTTGTAGCACAAATCCTAATTGGTCTTTTTTTTTTTTTTTTTTTTTTGCAAGCTTTATTTTTCAGAACACAAACAGAATATCACACAACAACTGTGAAAAAACAAATCTTTGGTCTATATAAGCATATGTGGTGCTGCTCAGTCATATATATAATAGTTCCACATTTTTTTTTCTCTTTTAGGAATCAACATACAGTTTTCTACAGTGGGTAAAACAATTTACATTCCTACCAATGACATCATGTTGTTGCTTCTATTCAGTTTCCTTGCTAGGTAACACAGGTACCCTGATAATCCATTGTGATTTTGATTTGCATTTCCCTGACAACAATTGACACTGAACACTTATTCATAAACTTGGCCACCATTTCTGTCATTTTGACAAGGCAGCTACTCAGTTCTTTTATGCATTAATTAATTAATTTATTTTTTTAATTCTATGACATAGCCTTTATTTAACTTGTTCTTCCATTACCTAATGTGTTCCCAGATAAACATACTATTTGTCCCTTTACACTCTCCAGTGTCTGCTCATATCTTGCCTTCTCACAAAGGCCATCTGTAGCCTTTTCATACAGCCAGCAATGGTTATTTCACATTGTATTCTACCTCTCTACCTACAGCATCTAAAACAGTACCTGGAAACATCTACTCAATAAACATACAAAGCAACAAAATATACTGTACTATTTTCCTGTGAGTAATTCTTCAGTCACCTTTACTTACATATACTATATATGTATATATGAAACTGGTTTATCATCGCACTAAGTGTTTCTTCCCAATCGGGCCTCTCTCGGGGGTGAACATTTCTATGTAGCTCTGGAACAAAATCATCCTCTTCAGACTATATTGAGGACTTCATCTTCCTTCTTTAGGTTGGATTTTTCCTTCTAGTGCTTTCTGTAAGGCTGGGTTTGTGGATAGGTATTGATTAAATCTGGTTTTATCATGGAATATTTTGTTTACTCCGCCTATGGTGATTGAGAGTTTTGCTGGATATAATAGTCTAGGTTGGCATCCATGGTCTCTTAGTGTCTGCATAACATTTGTCCAGGACCTTCTAGCTTGCATAGTCTCTATTGAGAAGTCTGGTGTTATTCTGATAGGTTTGCCTTTATATGTTACTTGGTCTTTCTCCTTTGCAGCTCTTAATATTTTTTCTTTGATCTGTATGTTTAATGTTTTGATTATTATGTGGCGAGATGACTTTCTTTTTGGATCCAGCCTATTTGGTGTTCTGTAAGCTTCTTGTATCTTCATAGGTATTTCTTTCTTTAGGTTAGAAAAGTTTTCTTCTATGATTTTCTTGAATATATTTTCTGTGCCTTTGAGTTGGTATTCTTCTCCTTCTTCTATCCCTATTATTCTTAGATTTGGTCTTTTCATGGTGTCCCAGATTTTTTGAACGTTTTGTGTTACGACTTTTTTGTCTTTAGTGTTTTCTTTGACTGACGAATCTATTTTCTCTATTTTGTCTTCAGTGTCAGAGATTCTCTGTTCCATCTCTTGTATTCGGTTGGTTATACTTGTTTCTGTAGTTCCTGTTCGTTTAGTCAGGATTTCTATTTCCAGCATTCCCTCAGCTTGTGTTTTCTTTGTTGTCTCAATTTCTTTTTTCAGATCTTGGAATGTTTCTTTCATCTGTTTAATTATTTTTTCTTGGCTTTCTTTGCTTTCTTCCAATTTTTTGTTTGTTTTTTCTTCCATTTCTTTAAGGGAATTTTTTATTTCCTCTTTAAGGGAGTTTTTTATTCCCTCTTTAATGGAGTTTTTCATTTCCTCTTTAAGGGAATTTTTTATTTCCTCTTTAATGGAGATTTTCATTTCCTCTTTGAGGAAATTTTTTATTTCCTCTTTAAGAATATTTTTTATTTCTTCTTTAAGGGCCTCTATCATCTTCTTTAAGTCATTGTTAGGATTAATTTCTTCTGTTTCTTCTGCCTTGGTATGTTCAGGACTTAAAATTGTAGGGTCGGTAGGTTCTGGTGTTGTCATATAGGCCTTTATGTTGTTGCCTGTATTTTTCCGCTGGCGTCTACTCATCTCTTTCTCTGCTCAGTGCAGATGGTGTGAGACCCTAACCCTTCAGGCTTACACCTCTAAGCCTCAGAAATGAGAAACTTCAAGCACCAGGAAATGAGAAACTAAAAATCTGGTTCTCTGGGCAAGCTGACCACCCCTGTTCTCAGTCGGTGAGGTATATATTTACGATTCTGGTGATCTGGTTCGGTGGTTGTGTGGTCTTAATAAGTTCTTTTGAGAGCTTCTTGAAATACAGGATCCAAAGACACCTCTTACTCCGTGGCTTGCTGTATAGCTGGGTGGCTGGCCCCTGATGTCTTCCTCCTTCTCTGGCTCCTCGATCCTTCAGGTTCCTGCCAGCACCGCGGTGTCCTCCCTCGTTGCCTCTGTAGCCACAGCTGCACTGATCCCTGCCATGGAGCTCAGGTCTCGCAGAGCTCTGCGCTCTCCACTAATTCCCAATTGAGAAGCAGTCAGCAAGGTGATTAACATCCACTGTGCGGGTACAGGTGTCCCTGATCCTTGTAGCTCCTCTTCTTGCGTTCACCCAGCTCTGTCGCGCCCCAAAGGGTCACTGGGGGAGCCCCCGGCCGCTGCTCCTTCCCTGTGCTCGCTATGACCACGCCGCTCGTACTGCGCCTCTCACCCGTGTGCCCGGCGATCCGCTCACCCACAGGCCTGGGGAGACCGCACAGGAAGGATCGATCCAAACCGTGGATTCCCGAGGAAGGCAGAGAAACTCTGATGCTCTAGCCAGCTTTTCTTAACTTAAATTAATCCTTCTATCTTTTTTCTCTGAGCTTTTATCTTTCACTTTTTCTGTATACCTTTTTTGACGTCTTTCTTTGTGGCCCTGTTCCTCTTACTTCCACATCAGTTCATCATCCTATTTTGCTCTCACACACAGCCCACCAGCGGCAGCCGCCATCCCCTAATTGGTCTTATAAAAACCCAGAACCAGATATCCGGGTAAATGCTGAAAGATCAGAGAGACAAAAGAACAAGCCACAGCCATCTCTCACCTCACCAACTCCTCAGCCGAAAGGGGAAGATCCTGTCTCCACGAATCCTCATACTGAATGCCCCTGAGTCCTCAGCTGAAAGGGTGCCGAACTCCTGTCTCCTCCTTCCTTATATTCCTCTCTCTGCCCAGCCATACCACTTTCTGTATCAACCTTCCTAGTGCTGGGATTAAAGGCATGTGACTCCCAAGTACTGGGTTTAAATGTGTGTGTCACCACTGCCTGGCTCTATTTCTCTTCTAGACTGGATTAACCTCATGTAATCCAGGGTGACCTTGAACTCACAGAGATCCATCAGCCTCTGCCTCCTTAGTGCTAGGATTAAAGGTGTGCACCACCACTGCCTGGCCTCTATGGCTAACTCTGTGGCTGGCTTTGCCCTCTGATCTTCAGACAAGCTTTATTTGTTAGAGCATACACAAAATATCACTACATCTTTTAATTGTAATCACAATTATTAACTCTCAGGTCACAAATTATTCATCTCATAGTAAATCTAAGTATGTATTATGTATGTATCATCTTTATCTATCTATCTATCTATCTATCTATCTATCTATCTATCTATCCATCAACTATCTATCTACCATCTGTCTATCTTTCAATCATCTATCAACTATCTATCTCTCATCTATCTATCTATCTATCTATCTATCTATCTATCTATCTATCTCTATCTATCTGTCTGTCTGTATATTTATCTGTCCATCTATCTATTCATCCAGTTACAGAATGGCCACAAAGAGTTAAAAAGGACACACCAAAGTCCAAGGAGTACTGAAGAGACCACATGAGGCAAGCACAAGGCTGCTGAGGATGCAGAGGGAATCTGCAGGAGTTAGGTACTAGAGGTTCTGCCTGCAAAGTCAGGCTGCTGGGTCAGAGTTGAACTTTAGAAAGGTGGTACAGGATCACTGTGGAGGCTGTAGAGACAAAAGGCAGGATGGGGTGCAGGCAGACGGACACATGAATGGTGTATCCAGATGATGAACAACCAGATGAATGACTGGCAATGTGAAGAGGCCATATCACCAGTGAGGCCTGAGCAGAGCTGAAGGCCCTGGGCAGGTGGGAGTTCTCTGCCTGTGGGTCTTTGATGCACACAATAGTCAGACGACAGGTCAGTGAGGACCATCGCCATCACTGTGTTAGCTCCTCCTCTTTGTGGAGTCCAGGGGGGCATGCTGTACCCATTCTTCAGTCTGGTGTGTTTTGTGAGTTCTTGGGCCTGGATTCCTTGATAGGATTTTTATATACCCATGTACTCATGCGTTTCTATTTTTCCACAGTATTGATAAGGCGCCTCCCATTTTACTTCAAAGAACAAGATATTTATCAGTCTGGCCTTGTGGGTGGCACCCTCAGATGGAGTTGTTTATACACACAGCAAGGTACAGAATCACCCTGCCTCCGAGTTTGCACTCAAGATGGAATCAAGCACTGCTTGTGAAGTGGAGTCACAGCAGGGCACTGAGTGATCTCCATGGTAGGAACATTCACGCCTTTTGGACAACTGAAGCTATTTCAGTGATGTCTTACCCCATGGGTTAGTGTTCAGTGCTTTTCTGAGTGAGAGGACCTTGGGGCTGTTCCAGAACAGCCTCAGGCCCTGGCTGCTGCTGAATCAAGTTTGTAGTAAATGCTAAGGTGACACAGAACACTGAGCAAAGCCTTTGGGATTAGAAACAGGCAAGCATGCTGGGGACATCCCAGGCATGGAGTTAAAGACTCAGTGCAGGCCCCGAGTTAAGCAGCATGCAGAGCTCTGCAGACAAGCAGGGACCACCTGGGTTCTTCTAAGTTTTATGCCATGTAGATCTCGATCTCTCTCTCTCTCTCTCTCTCTCTCTCTCTCTCTCTCTCTCTCCTCCATGTTCCTTCCCATGCCCCTCCCCATTATCTCTCTCCCCTTCCTTTTCTCTGTGCCTGTGAAGGTGAATATGACGTGTACTTGTGTGTGGAGGCCAGAGGAGAACCATGGGTGTTGTTCCCGAGGAGCCATCCACAGAGTCTGGATGCCAAGCATGCCAGGCTGGCTGGCTATCGAGCCCTGGGGAGCTGCCTGTCTCTCCCTCTCCAGGGTTTGGATTTACACCACCATATCTGTTTTTTTTTTTTTTTTTTTTTTTAGCAAAATAAAAAAAAAATGAGGGTTTAGGAATGAAATGGGGGCTGCATGTCTACAAGGCAAGCACTTAACTGAGAGATCCTTCAAGTCCTGTGAATAAATTTCTATGAAAATAAATCAAATGTTTTTTGTTTGTTTGTTTTTCAAAGGAGAAGGGAAGGGCTGCATTGGCCCAACTGAACTTTCAAGTTTTATCACATCTAGGAGGCAGGTGCTTGGGAAGGAAAAGAGCCCAGCCTGTGATGACTTGAAAAGGCCACTTGGTGGCAGTGTTTCACTTTGTTTGGTGCTAGGTAACCCAGCCCCATGACAATAACCCCTTCTGGGGCTTTTTGGACAATCCCTCAAGGTTCAATTTATGGATATTAGGCAAAGATGCAAAATAGGACCCTGAGTGGAAAGTAATGGCTGTAACAGGCACCTCCTGGCTCCTCCCTGTCTTCTGTCCTAATTGCAGAGGCAGAGGGAGAAGACAGGCTGTATAGGGACTGAACACTCCGTGAAGGGCCTGGAGGTAAAGAACACAGCTGTATCAACCAGGCAGGCATGCCAAGGAAGGGTGTGAGACCCCAGAGCTCAAGCAAGTGACTTGCACCGTTGAGCGTTGGGAGGGTGTTCGTAGCCATCTGAGTGAGGCCCTGGTCCCTTGCAGGTTTGTCCCGAAGGACACGTATGACTTCAGCCATAAAATAATATGCTTACTTAAAATGTTGTGAGATTTATTTATTTACTGTAACTTGATTGCATGATTCTCAAGTGTGAACTTTGCCAATGATAACATTGTGTGATTATCTAGTCTGAGACAAGACCAATACCCACCCAGGAGTAAAGGTGCACACCTTTAATCCCAACGCTCTGGCAATGGAGGCAGGAGGATATCTGTGAATCCCAGACCAGCCAGGGACACACAGTGAGAAGACCATGTCTCAAAAAAAAAAAAAAAAAAAAAGAAAGAGTGTATACAGTTATCTTTAGATGATGTGTATATGTATGTATAAAATCTAATGAATTTTGTGTTCACCCTTGAGCAAAACTCCTACACTCATGATGTATATGCAAATATTCTAAACTCAGAAAAAAAAAATCTGAATCTAAACACTCCTGGTCTCAGGTATTTCAGGTGAAGGCCACTCCACCTTGCAGGGCCCGGGAGACCACTCAGCTCCTGTCTCCTCAGTACTAGGATAATCATGGCTGTGTGTGTGGTTTCCTCAGACTTCACTGTGGTACCCAGCAGAGGCTGGGAGCTGGGAATAGAGGTTTGTCACCATCCAGTTAAGGTTGGCGCTCACATTTCTCCAGGCTCATCTCCAAGATGATCTTTTTATGTTGTATTCCACGTCTAGACTTTTGATGTCATTTCCTGATACCTCCCAATGCATGCAGCTGCAGAAATCCCTGGTGGGACTTTGGGACTTGGCATTTAAACACAGCACGAGGCAGGTTTTTTTTCTTTTCTTTTTTCTTCCTTCCTTCCTTCCTCCCTCCCTCCCTCCCTCCCTCCCTCCCTCCCTCCCTCCCTCCCTCCTTTCTTTCTTTCTTTCTTTCTTTCTTTCTTTCTTTCTTTCTTTCTTTCTTTCTTTCTTTCTTCCTTTTTTAAACACCAAACAAATACCAAGTTCCAGAGACAGCAGAATAGAAATTCCCGTAGCTCTTGAGTTGGAGGGGCCTGGAGGTCACTTAGTTACTGTCCCCAGTAATGGACAAGACAATGGTTGTTAAAAATATCATTTCCTCAGACTCTGCTGTGGTGGAGACTAGACACTCATTAGCTCTTGGGGGTAAGGCCAGGATCCTCCAGGAATGAAAAACCAGAATGGAGCTCTTGTGGACACACTTCCAGGGACTCTCTGCAGCCTGACTCACTTTCTGTCCATGTTGTGGGCTACTAGGTCTCCATGCACACAGATATGGCAGGAGGCACCAGGAATCTTGAGAATGCTTCAAGCAGATGGGGACATACTTATGAACGACCATGTTTTCTTCCTAAATGTGCTCATGCCAGCTCTGCTTGGTGACATGATACACAATTTAACAGAGCATTAGAAATGGATTTGGCTGGCGAGATTGCCACCAAGCCCGGTTACCTGAATTTCATCCCTGATACTCCCATGGTAGAATAAGAACACTGACCCATGAAAGTTGTCCTGTGGCCTCCACATATATGTGGTGGCAATACGTACACATGCTCACAACAAATAAATGTAAAAATGAATGGTACCTCATTCACTATTTAAAAAAAAAGATTTATTTTTACTTTACGTGTATGAGTGTTTTACCTGCATGTATGTCTGTATCACATGCATGCAGTACCGATAGAGGCCAGAAGAGGGCATCAGATCCCATTCTGAAGTTACAGAAGGCTGTCAGTTGCCACATGGATGCTGGGAACTAAATCTAGGTCCTCTGCAAGAGTAGCCAGGACTCTTCAACACCGAGCCATCTCTCCAGCCCTTCTCAGTCCCCGTTTTGTAAATTCTCCTCGGAGGTCATTCCATACGACATTCTGTGAGCATTCCAGAACACCAGCCACCACTTACCTGCCCCTGTTCTAGACAGAGTTCCCATGTTCCATGCCAAACGCTGCCCAGGCCTTGACGCCAAGCTGTAACTTTCCAGGTCTTTCCTTGTTGGCTGCTGCAGGCCCAGATTTCTCTGTCTTGAATTCCTGTATTTGATTGTTTTCAGCCTATAGGTGGGAAATGAAAGAAATTATTCTCCATCTTGCTTCCAGCCCATTGTCATTGTCTAGCTTGAGCTCTCTTTCTGTTTGGATCACGATGCATTAACCCGTACAGCTCTCACTGGCTACATCTCCCAGCTTGCTCTTGTCTGTAAATCTGGTGAGGAGGCTCTGCGTCTTTCCCGAGCTGTTGGGAAACGCAGGCGTGTGTTGCTCAGCAACAGGGGCACTTCTGCAGCACCTCCTGAGGTGACCCCTCTGTGTTGGAACGTCTAGAACAGATCTGGGCAGTTGTGTTGTCACCAGCCTTACGAGTGATGGCCCATCCTGCTGCGCGCGCGCACACACACACACATGCGCACACACACACACACACACACACACACACATCAGGATTGAATCTTCAAGCTGTGTTTCATTTAAAGAGCCAGGGATCTGTGAGAACAATGAATTCACATCCAAAGGATCTGTCTTCCCCAGAAGATTATGTCCGAGGGGAAACAAAGGCAGCCAGTCAATTCAAAGTTTAGCTTTCCACTCTGGTCAGGTGATTTATTTATTTATTTGAGACAGCATCTCACTATGTCACCCTGTTTGGCCTGGAACTTGCTATACAGACTAGGAAAGCCTAGAAAACACGGAGATCTGCCTGCCTCTGCCTCCTGAGTCTCCTAAGTGCTGGGGTTAAAGGCGTGCACTGCTATCTTGTCTTGGAGACTTATAGGACTGGGGCCTTTTCCTCTGTCTCTCCTCTGTGTCAGGGGAGGGTTCACAAACACTGTTCCCATCATTTGGATGACATCTAGATTGAAGGTCCCATAGGAACAAGCCAATCATCAGTGCATGGCATGAAGACTCCTTCTAGAAGGAAGTACAAAGGCGCTTGTATTCATTATGATTCTATTGCTGTGAAGAGACATCATGACCACGGCAACTTGTATAAAGAAAAGCACTTAATTGGGGCTGGCTTACAGTTCAGAGGCTTAGTCCATTGTGATCATGGTGGGGAGCAGACAAACAGGGCTCTGGAGAGTTGGCTGAGAGTTCTACAACCAGATCAGCAGGGAATGAGCGAGACACTGGGCCTGGCTTTAGCATCTGAGACCCCAAAGCCCACCCCCAGTGACACACTTCCTCCAACAAAGCCACACCTACTCCAACAAAGCCACACCTTCTAATAATGCCTATGAGCCTATGGGGGTCATTTTCATTCAAACCACCACACATTAGAAAATGCAGTGCTGGGCCGGGGAGATGACTCAGTGGATAAGAGCACTGGCTGCTCTTCCAGAGGACCAGGGTTCAATTCTCAGCTCCCACATGGCAGCTCATAACTGTCTGTAACTCCTGTTTCAGGGGATCTGACATCCTCACACAGATATACATGCAGGCAGAACACAAATATATGTGAAATAAATATGTGAAAAAAATAAATTATTTAAAAAAAAGAAAGAAAATGCAGTGCCCTATGACTACATCTCTATCAGTTTCTGAAACTACTGTGTATTAGGGGGCAGGTCTTGGTTGAAATGTAGTTATAGGGTGCACAGCTGTATATTGGGGGGTAGCTACGTGATACATTGTGTGCGTTTTCTGCCTCCCTCAGTCCATTTAAATGGTATGTGCGAGGTGTCATTCTTGACGCTGGCTTCACAGTAGTGGAGAACGTTCCACCCTCCACAGCTTAGATTTTGGTGGACATCCTGGTGACTAAGAAGTCAAGCCTCCTGTCACAGAGACCTTGGTCCTTACTGAATTCAACTCACACTTATTCATAATGATAATTATGTGCTGCATGCTAAGCCTGGCTGCTGCTTTCAAGTGTGTAACACAGGAGTCCTTTCAGGAGACTGAGCCCTTAAGTTTTTCTTAGGGTCATTCCCTTCTTTAAAGATCATCTGTAAACTTTTTGAAACATTTTACTTTTTTTTTTTCTTTTTTTTCCCAGAGTTGAGGACCTAACCCAGGGCCTTGCGCTTGCTAGCGCTCCACCACTGAGCTAAATCCCCAACCCTGAAACATTTTAAACTTAGAGAAGTTTCTACAAACTTACAACCAACATACCCCTTCAGGACAATTTAGCATTGTCTTTGGAATTATTCCAAATTTTCATTTTCTGTGAGGGAAAAAAAAAAAATCTAAATGTTGTTGGCAGCTCTGCAGTTGTACTGACGGCCACTGGAGGGCACTGCTGAACACAGATTGACTTCTTTTACTCTGCTCTCAACACAGGCTAGTCTACACAGCAGGGGCCTGTCAAAGGCAGGTTTGTTTCCTTCTGGCCTTCCTCAGCATAGTGGGCTCCTGGGTGGGTTCTCTGGAGTAGTTCTCAGATGTTCTCCTCTGGACTGACCCCCAGCAGGGACTCACGAATTCCCTCCCATTGGAGCCTCTTGTACTTGAGGTCTGTGAGCACTTTGGGAGAATTCTCTCTCCCTCCCTCCCTCCCTCCCCCCCTCCCTCCCTCCCTCCCTCTCTCCCTATACCCCCTCTCTTGTGCATGTGTATGGGTGATATTATGTGAGGACATACACATGCCATGTGGAGGTCAGAAGACAATTGTGTAGAGTTGTTCCTCTTTACCCTTATGTGGTTTCTGGGGATTGAACTCAAGTCAACCGGCTTGCGTGGCAGGCACCTTTACATGAGGAGCCAACTCGCTGGCCCCTACTCTCTTCTTGAGGTAGCATTGTGACCGTTCTTCCTATTGATTCTTCTTTGTTCTAAAGTGAAAATCTGATTGCTTCCTAAGGAAGGGGATAGGCAGGTGTTCCTTTAGGGGTGCAGCTGACCACTGACTGCTCCTGGACATGTAGAAGGGATGTTAGTAGTAGGGGGATGGTAGAGACAGCATGGTGAGGAAGACATCTAAATCTTTTTTTGTTTGTTTTTGTTTTTGTTTTGTTGTTTGTTTGTTTGTTTTTTCGAGACAGGGTTTCTCTGTGTAGCTTTGGAACCTGTCCTGGAACTCACTTTGTAGATCAGGCTGTCCTTGAACTCATAGAGATCTGCCTGCCTCTGCCTCTGGAGTGCTAGAATTAAAGGCGTGTGCTGCTGCCGCCGCCACCGCCGCCGCCGCCGCCACCACCACCACCACCCGGCTGACATTTTAAATCTTAATGTGTGAGCTGACATTTCTCATAAGTGGACTTATGAGCATCCTTAAACATCAATGGGCTATGAGGAGGTCTTCCTTGCATCACCCCAAACATATTTATTATCTTTTTTTAAAATTTTTTTTATTTATTTTTTTATTTTATTTTACAATATAATTCAACTTTACACATCAGCCATAGATTCCCCCGTTCTCCCCCCTCCCGCCCCGCCCCCTCCTCCCAGCCCACCCCCCATTTCCATCTGTATTGCATTGATTTTCGACAGATCTCAGCTGTGGGGAACTACTTTAGCAGATATATTTCTTATTACTTCTTATATACTTCTTATATTCATTCCATCTTCTTAATTCTTATTTAAACTTACATTTACAACTAGTATCTTTACCTCTTACAAGCTTACTACTGTATGTTTTAGGACTACCTTAGATTTTTCTTGCAAGCTTATATTTTTAAAGGAACTCTATGGATCTATTTTACAAACTTATATAGGGCTACCATTAGCATATATTTAACTTAGTAAACACCTAAAGATTTCTTAACACAGATCTAACAAGACAGAATTTTTACAAACTCATATATCTTATTTTCATCTTTTTCTACTTCTTACTCTTAATTATTATCACTATCTCTATTAGAAAGATTCTCTTAACTAGACAGAAAGTACGTACATCATTTCTAAAGTTTAGAGCTTATAGTCAACACCCACAGCAGCCCTTCCACAGCTCCTTCAGAGAAACCCCTCTCCCACTGATTCCACTCTCACCCTGCACGGTCCCTTCCCCCCAGATGCAGAGCCCCAGACATCCCAGGCTGCTCTGCTCCTCTGCTAGTTGCCTTTGGAGGTAGGGGCTTTCTTTCTCCCCAGATCTGCCTCAAACTCTTAGCAGCTTTCACAAGTCATGCATTTTCTGGATTTATTATCTTATGTGGTCTCCTGAGCAGCCTTGTAGGGCAGCAGCATTGTGGCCACTTCACAGATGAGAAAGGGGCTCCAAGATGACCAGACCACAATGTACATGAGCTTAGAAATTGCGTCAGTTGGGTTCCGAGGTCTCACTTGGTCTGTCACACACAGCCCATCTGCCTTGTTCCAGCCTGAGCCCTATGCTGTCTTGGACCTCCCCTGACATAATTCAGCCCTCAGAGGGGACTGTGGAAAGATGGCAGGAGGGGGTCAATGAGATTTTTATGAACTGAGAGCTTCAGAAATAACTTGCCCTTCCCAAGGAACTGCTGATTTGATTCTTGAAGTAGTCCATCCCATTAATCCAATTAGCTAATGGGAATGGAGGCATCCTAATACACTGGAGCTGGAAGGGGCATCAGCAGTCACGTGCTTGGCTTGTTTATCAAAGGAAGGGTCAGGGAGCTCATGTGACAGCTGGGACAGCAAGAGCCCAGGTGGCCGCTTGGGCATTGTGTTCTGAGGTTGGGGCTCATTCCAAATTGCTTTTTGATAACACTTGCTTAGAGTTTCGTGTTATTATTACACTACTGAAGATTACTGAAGTATTAAAACACGTAGGACTCTCATTTCTGGCCAAGACAGAGTAACAAGTTAAATTTTGTCAGTAGCAGCTAAAAGATCAAGCCAAAGACTTGGCAACTCCTTGTAGGCTTTCACAGTAGATGTTCCTGGTTGCGGTTCTTGAGAGAGGGATGTACAGAGGGCAAGGGCCATGCTCATCTCCCTTTTTGTTTGAAGTATTGCCTAACTTCAGGAAACAGGAGCTTCACCAGAGTGCAGAGTGGTAGTCTTGCTGGGGGGGGGGGGAGGGAGACAGAGAGAAGACAGAGGTTGCAAAGGCTGTGGGCGGGTTTGGTGTTATGCCAGGGGAGGCCGTTCAAGAGACGCCACAATCTGGGAGTTTCCTTCAGGTCCTTGGCATATCTTTAGTGATGTATCTACTGACAAAGATCTGAAAGACTAGATGAGACCAGTATCGATGGGGCCCAGGAGGGGACTGTGATTTTAGACCCTGCTGTAGAGAAGTCAGAGTTCTGATCCTGCCAAAGTAGGAGCCCTAAAAGGATCCATTGTGAGAGGAGGACTATGTTCCATGAGTGAGGACATGAGCACTGTCAGGACTAGAGTAAAGACGATATAGGCCCACCTTAGGGCCCAAATCCCCGAATTCAAAAGGATCAAGATGATAATGGCATGTTACAAAACTTAGCTGGTTAGCAGAATGAAAGGCCACCGTGTAGCAGGAATCTTAGAAGGTCTTATTAATAAAATCAAACCCGGAGCCAAGTATTGGGGTGAATACTGGAAGGTCAGAGAGACAGAACAAGCCACAGCTAACTTCACCTGGCCAACTTCTCAGCTGATCTTGTTTCCTCAGATTGGAAGCCTCTGTGTCCTCATATCCAAATGGCTCTCAGCTGAACTGTGCTGCTCAAAACCTAAATGCTTAACCAGCCAAATGCTTCTAGTTTCTGGTCCTCACGCCTTATATATCTTTCTCTTTCTGCCATTACTCCCTGGGATTAAAGGCGTGAGTCACCATGCCTGGCTGTTTCCAATGTGGCCTTGAACTCACAGAGATCCAGAGGGATTTCTACCTCTGGAGTGCTAGGATTAAAGGTGTGTGTGCCACCAATTTCTAGCCTCTGTATCTAGTGGCTGTTCTGTCTCTGACCCCAGATAGGTTTATTAGGGTGCACAATATTTTGGGGAACACAATACCACCACACCACGGTGTGTAGAGGAAGACAAAGTCGGGTTCTCTACCATGTGTCATTTCCCCAAAGTGCCATGTCTTAATATTATCACGCTAGATCAGGTTCTAGGTTCCAGTGTGTGGGTTTTGAGGGCTACGCATATTTATGGCCAGACAATATGTAATAAAAAGCTCTAGATCTATGAAGAATAAAGTTAAACACACAGGCTTTCTTTGTCATTTGAAATGCCAAGCTTCTTTTCATTGCTTCTGTTGGGGTATTTCAGCTTGTTTTTGCTGATTAATGGAGCATGGTATTCTGGGCTTCAATTCTGGGTTGAGTCTCTGATCTAGGATCACAAGTTGATTGTTTTTGAGTTGTTCTTATTGTCCTGACTCATCTCCCTCGACTAGTAAGTGTGAAATTGTAGGAAGACTGTTTTCCTTAACTGACAGTGCTTTATGGATTAATTGGGGGGTACTGTTCAGAAAAATGTCCAAGGGTCCCCTCTCTTCTTCCTTTTCTTCCCCTTCTCCCTCCAGTCACCCCTCCCTTCTTCTCCTTTCTTTTCTCAGAAGAGATTTTATGGGGTTAAGGTAGGTATTGGGGGGGGGTTCAGAGTGTATTGTATGCACTGGGTGAATATTCTAGATTTCACTGAACATCTAGACAGCTGAAGAAGGCAAAAGAACTCCATCTTTAATGTAAAACGTGAAACTTTCAGGAGAAATACCTTTTGGCTTTTTTGATTCATGGTATAAATTATAAGCAATTTTCTCATACAACTTTAACTTGTGTTTTAAGTTATTTTCATATTTGCCTTGCTATGGTTTGACTGTGAAACATCTCTCCAAAGCTCACGTGTGAGAGGTGTGGTCCCAGCTGGTGGATCCAGTCATTGAGAGATGGTTGCATCATGAGTCTCTGACTAGCTTGATGAATTTTTAACTTGATGGTATTATTGTGACATGTTGGAAATGTTCAGAGGTGAGGCCTAGTTGGAGGAAGTAGGTCATTGGAGGTGTGTACTTGGAGGCTGTGTCTCATCTGGGTTCCTCTCCTCTCCTCTCTTCTCCTCCCACACCTCTCCTAGCCACTGTGAGGTGAGTAGCTTCTACCACATGATATCGTCTGCCTCTCCCCAGGCACAAACATCTCGATCCACTGATCTTCAGCTGAGAACTCTGAAACCCTGAGCCACCAGAAACACATCCTCCCTGAAGATGGTTTCTTTGTCATAGGGACAGAAAAATCAACTAACATGCATTCACTAAAACTTAAATCTGCTGATTGTGGAAGAAACTCATTGAGGTTTTGTTATAGCAGCCTTAACTAGGGGGTTCTGTGGAGGCCCCTTTGGGGAAAACTATTTCTCTGGCCTGGGGGGACATTTAACATTTTGAGCCACCCCACTTGGGTGGGTCAATCATCTGGCCAAAGGACAACCCTCAGGTAGGAGGATGGATTCATGTTAAACCACGCTAACGAGATGGGGGGAATAATTATCCCTTAAATGAGCCAACACAGTCTTCCTTCCCTGCACCTACTTCTCAGGTGCTACTATTGCCAGAGCTGCAGCCATGGAGCTTCCTAGTCTGTGAATGTTTCTGAATCACTCTGGAAAGTGTAACTTCCCCTTTTCTTCTCTTCTTTTTTTTTCCCTTTTTTCTTCTCTTTTCTAAGCATGGTTTCCCTAACACGTGGGCTTTACTCTTTCTCTACAGCTTTCTCCCTGCCTCCTGCTTGCTTGACGACCATGCGTCCAACCTCTATACCTAATGCAAATGGCATGGCTCTCTCTCTTCCTCCGCCCTACCCCATCCCAGCAGGCAGCTGTTGAGGGTAGAGCTAGCTTGCTTTGGAGTTTTTCTTTTAAACTCTAATAAAATTGTCATTGGACTTCCTTTTGAGTCTGTGCTTAAATTCTTTTATTAATGAGACTAAACTCTCAAGAGGGGCCCTGATTTCCCGTGTGACAGTGTGAAGAATCACTGTCTGTAGGCCTCTGTTTTGTGGCATAGTTAGAGAGTTGGTGGCATTTCTAGGAAAAGCAAACCCTCACTATAGATTTTTTTCCTTTAGATAAAAAGTAAAAGCTTTTTAATCAGAAAGGAAGCAGAAGGCTTCTGTTAAAAATCTTTTTTATTGTGATTTCTATTGGATTGGGGAAGATTTACTGTTCTTGAAATAAGTACATTTATTCAAGGAGGGAATAAAATCAAGATTATTAATTTTTTAAGGCAGAAAACATCGTGAATCATGAAAACTCTTAATTCATGAGTTTTAATCATTCTCCTGTTTATAATAGCAAATGGCTGGCCCTGTGGCTCATCCTTCTGTGCCCTTGGAACTCTATGTAATTAGTTAAGAATTCATTTATGTTGCGTGAGGCTTGGAATGGGGCAGGGGTGGTTGTCCATCCCATGTGGAAATTGCTCTGTCGGCTGATGCTGTCCCGGTGGTCTGCTTGGTACAAAGTGCTGGGTGAGAGGCCAGAACTCAAAGAGCAGAGGTGCAAAGCAGGGGTCACATGGTGCCCATATCTTCTCCAGCTCATCCTCAGTTTGACAAAGTCTCCCACAGGTGGATCAGAGGCGATTTCGCAGACTTGGTGTCCTTTGGATAGTGGAGATGGCAAGATTTAGTGATTCAAACCCTCACAAAAGGCCTTTACTTGTCCCCTCCCCTCCTAATTAACACGCAGTGGAGAGACTGTAGACACATGAGCAGACTCCTTAGTGTCCTTTCTCCTGATTCTCGACCCCTTCCATCTGAGTTTCAGTGTATGAGTAGATTTTGTTTGTTTGTTTTGTATGGGTACTTTTTGAAGGTTCTCATGCTGGCAGGTGCTGAATGGACGTATATGGCCCAAACCATTGGCACACCTGGTTCCTTTGGACAGGTTTCGGATGAACTATGGATTTCTGCTGCTAAACACTCCCATTGCTCTGTCTTCTCCACAGAAGCACCTGCTTTTCAAATGGCAGCCTCTGTTCTTGAGGGAATGGAGTTCAAGGCGAGCTGGAAAGGCAGGTGGCTTCCCTTCCAGCCCTAAGCAAACTAGGACATTGAAATACAAGTGTGGCGGTGCTGATGGCCATTTTAAAATGCAGACCTGGATTTCCTGCCTTATTGAAAGTGACAATACTTACTAAAAATGTTAGGAACGGCAACAGGTAAAGAGAAAACATTAAAACAAAATGACCTCCACGCCGAGTCTCACTCCTGCATGTCGGAGTCAGTCAACCTTTGCTCTAAACGTACAAATGGTAACTTAGCTTCTTCAGACTGTTGCCATGACTAAATGCAACACTGATCCCATGCTGAGAGATGGACAAGGGTGGACTGCGGAGATATTTAATTATTTCTTTTATTTTTTGAGATTATAATTACATTATTTCCCTTTCCCTTTCTCATATACTGCTCTTTGCTCTCTTTCAAATTCATGGCCTCCTCCTTTTTAATTGTTAGTTATTGTTATATGCCTATATGTATGTGTATACATACATGTATATTCCTAAATATAACCTGCTCAGTCTGAATAATGTTATGTGAACCCACCAGTTGAGAATAAGACCACTACCATAATTTAAAGCCAAATTTGAAGTAAGCTTTAATTAAATACTGGCCAGGTCCATCTCTGGTTACCCAGAAAAATGGCTCCGAATCAAGTTTTGCATCAGCTTAAGTATTTCCCATTAGGTCCAATCAGGGGCAAGCATACATCTTGATGTACCTCCATCCTATATCCAATCGGGCAGGCATATATCCTGATGTATTTCCTGTCTGTGAACCTCCCACCCACTTGTGATCAAGCACATCTAGGGCAGATGGGTCAAACAAACTTGTCTCCCATAAACAGTAGCCTCCAGCATTTCAGGAACTCTCTGTCCTTGGGCAAGGGGCTTGCTGATCAGGGACATGTTTGTTTCATGGATCTCTTGGGCATAGTAATTAAAACTTAAAATGTAGCTTTGGCGCTCACAGTTACTCATATGTACATTTTCAGGGCTGACTATTTGGATTTGGATACCCAGTTGGCGTGCTCTTCCCTGGGGAAGACCATTTCTCCACTTTCAGCATTTCTTAGTTGCCTGTAGATCTTTGTGTAGGGTTGAAGACACATGGGTGACTTTTCTCTTTCCGGTGTGGTGTGTTCGTTGGTGTCATCCTTGTTCAGCTCACGTTTGGGCAGTCATGTTGGTGAGACTTCATGGGTGTAGCTTCTGACGTTCCCAGGAGCCACAGTCTTACAGCAAGTCCTCTGTTCCTCTGGCTCTTATGATCCTTCCAGCCCCTCTTCCACAATGTTCTCTGGGCCTCAGGTGTCGGAGCTGCTTTGTAGATGTAGCCATTGGGATTGAAGTCCACAACTGTGAATTTTCACTGCTTGTGGTTTTTT
>CABHPP010107557.1:0-15814 GCA_902168425.1 Peromyscus attwateri
CCTGCCTCTGCCTCCCAAGTGCTGGGATTTAAAGGTATATGCCACCAACGCCGGGCGATAATGATTTAAGAATTTATTGATCTAGAATTCTGGAATGAAGAAAATTGTATCAGGTATGGTGGTGCATACTTTTAATCCTATTTACTGGGATGCAGAGGCATAAGGACCCCAAGTTAAAGGCTAACTTAGCGAGACTCTGTCACAAAATAGAAAATGGCTCTGGGGGAGTCAGCTCAGTGTAGTTAGTACTTTTGCCCAACACATTAATTAGACTGTACCTTCAGTTTTCAGCATGATAGTTACTCTAGTGCTAAAAATGTCCCCCTTCCATTTTTTTTGTTACTCTTGGTCAGTTTATATTGTCATAATCAAACTACAGTAGACTGCTGACTCAAATTTATTTCTTAAAGTCTGAGAACAAGATCCCAGAGTTTCTTAGACATTTGAGAACAAGATGCCCCTGGTAAGGACCCTCTTGGCCTGTAGTTGTCCGCCTTTAGGTTTGTCCTTATTTGGAGAGGGGAGAGTAAGTAAGCTCTTGGTTTCTCTTGTAAAGGTAATCCCCAGTATTGCCAAAAATCCAGGGCTGTTACACAGAGAATATGTGTTGAGTATTCTACACTTTTTTTTTTTAACTTAACAATTTATAAACCTTTAGGGATTGTCTTAGTCAGTGTTCTGTTGCTGTGAAGAAACAACACAGTAAGCAACTCTTAGAAAGAAAAGGGTTTTTTTTCCCCCTAAGTGGTTAAGAGCAAGTGTTGCTCTTTTAGAGGACCTGGGTTCAGCCCCTAGCACCCACATGGTGGCTCACCACCATCTGTAACAATCCAGTGCCCTCTTTGGACCTCTTTGGGCATTAGGCAAGCCCATGATGCACAGACAAGCATGTTGACAAAACCCTCCTACCCATAAAATCAAATCAGTGGTGTAAGTGGTACTCTCCTGTGGTATTACCATAAGTCATTTCAAGTCTTCTTGAACTTCTTCTGATTGTGACCTATTACCCAAGTACATAAGTATATAGAATAGGTATAATAATCAAACATTTACTGGTAATACATACTAAACAGTTTTAGAAATGAGACCCTGACTAAAAAGAAAACCCACAACCGAAACTGATCAACCAAACAAAACAAACAAAAGACCCCAAAACAAGAGTACCACAAAGCAGTAAAGTGTGGTAGCACACACAATTAGTCCCAGTATGGGAAGCAGAGGCAGGTGGGTCTCTGAGTTCAAGGCCAGCCTGGTCTACGGAGACATTGAGGGCTACACAGAGAAGCCCTGCCTCAAAAAACAAAAGAACAATAACAAAAACCCCAACCAAACAAAACAGCACCAAAGCATGTGCCCCCATGCTTCGCTTGAGCAGCAAGGACTTTTACCCACGACTGGTCCTGTCTTTACCCACACACCTTTGTTTTCTTGTTAAGGAGGAGGTGGCCTCAGCATCTTGCTTTACAGTCCTGGCTGTCCTTTTATTTCCAATGATGCCTCTGTCTCTGCTTTGAGATTTTATGCTTATTTGATTAAGGGTTAGTCAGTGTTGACTCTTTGCTGTGTGTCTGCAGATGTCAGAGGATAAGATTTTCTCTCATGCGTTGTTTTTGTCTCATGGTCATCTTTGGAGTTCCTTAGACTGTTCTTTTTGTTTGTTTTGTTTTGGAGACAGGTTTTCTCTGTGTAACCCTGGCTGGCCTGGAACTCAGAGATCCACTTGCCTCTGGTTCCTAAGCACTGGGACCAAAGGCATGTGCCACCACCGCCCAGTGTTTGTACCATTCTTACTAAGTCAGAGGTATGTAAGCTGTTGTCACACAGGAGCCTCCTGATGGTAAGGTGTTCTGGGCGAGAACTGCTCTGCCATTCTGTGGATGGTTCAGTCTCTACTGAAGCTGTGTCCTCACTTGTTCCCTTTCCTAGTGCTGCTTTTGTTTCCCTCCTTAGGTAAGACTGGAAGGCTAGAATCGGCCCTAGTTGGGTATTTTTCTTGCCTCTGGGCAGACTGTGGTGCAGTGTTTCTCTTGATGGTGGATCTTGTTTAAGGACAGAATACTGTGGACTTAGAATATAGCCACCTTTTTCTTCCCCTGCTGGAGTTCTTTTCATATGTCATTTTGAGGACCAGTGTTTGAGGAAAAGACAGGTAACTTGGGAACTTCCTAGGAGCTTTTTAATTGCTCATACTTTTGCTCACTTACGCCTCCAGTAATGCATCCATCACTATAGAGCTACAAATTGGTGTGACTTCCCACAGAGAACATCATGAGATTGTGCTCTGGTAATTTGTGATCTCTATTTTTCTGCCTCTCCCGTTTGAGGAACAGCAATTTGCTCTGTGCCTTGTGCTGTTGATTTTCAGTTTGTTGAGCTTGTTGCTGTTTCCTTTTTTTGTGGGGCTGAGGATTGAACCAGAGGGTTTTGTGCATATGTAGATCCCACTCCCATTCCTGTGCTATGTCTTCTAGTGTGAGTGATGACTTCCAAACATTTTAGATCAGAAGACACAACACATGTGCAGTGTGAGTACATGCATACACACAAATGGAACCCAGGGGACAATTCTAGGTGTCAGTCTTCAGGTTCTTGTTTATTTATTTTGGAGACAAGGTCTGCCGTTGGATAAGAAGTTGGTAAGTGCCTAGGCTGGGTGGCCTGTGAACTTGAGGGATCTGCTCCTCTCTGCCTCCCCAGTGCTGGGATTGCAACTGTCACCATGTCTATCATTATATTTGTTTGTTTGAAGTCCTTGAACTTCTAAGGCAAGCAGCACTTTACAGACTGAACTGTCTCTCCATCCTCTCTCTTGGTTTATTTTTATTCCAGTGCCTCTCTTGGTTTATTCCTTTGAATATGTGATTTTCCTTGAAGCTATCCTTCAGTTGTTGGATTTTGAGATTATTGTCTTTTTGTTATTATTCTTTCTGCTGTGATTTGCATAATTATTATAGCTTTTTAAAAAATTGTAATGAATGATACTTTAGCTGTTTTATAGGACTGGGAATGTTGGGTTAAATGGGGCAACTAATTTTATAGTGTTGCTATATTTCACCATATTACTTGATTTTTTTTTTTTTAAAGTTTTTAAATTTTTAAGTATTTTATATGTAGGAGTGTTTGCGTGAATGTATGTATGTATGTACGTACGTCCGTATGTATGTATGTGTGTGTGTGTGTGTGTGTGTACGTGTACCAATCCTCTGGAACTGGAGTTACAGGTGGGTGTGAAAACCACCACGCTGTGGGCACTGGGAGCCGGACATGAGAGTATCAGGTGTCTTGTATCTCTGAGCCATTTGCCAGTCCCTTTTGTGTGTTTTTGTTTTGTTTGTTTTATTTTTTTAATTTTTAAAATTTTTTGAGACTGTTTCTCTGTGTAATAGCCCTGGCTGTTCTGGAACTTTCTTTGTAGACCAGGTTGGCCTCAGAGAGATCCACCTGCCTCTCGTGAGCCACCACTGCCCGGTACAACTTGTTCTTAATAATAGGCTTGCCTGTCCTCACTTTCCTACTATGTCTTATTCCCTTAGTTTCATGTCAACTCTTCTTTGGGAATATTACATGCCTCATGCTTCAGAATTAAAAGTGGATTTGTTTAGGGACTATAGGTGTAATTCTGGTAGAATTCCTGTTATCACGCCCAAGAACCCCTGTCATGTATCATGGTCCCCAGCACCAAAAACCAAAACAAAAAAAATTTTGATATAAAAATGGTGGCTTATTCCTAAGTCATTGAGATTTAGTAAATGAGAGGTAAGCAATGTGTGCTGTGGAATTGTGTATTACATTTTAAGAAAATAATGGTGAATGGAAAACCGAGGCCATGTCTGCTCCAAGGTATGGTGGAGGAGGGGTTTATTGTAGACAAGATGGACCTGGAAGGGTCCGACTGAACGTCACCAGTAGATTGAACCAGGCCATGAGATGAAAGGGGGTGGAGAGAGAGCAAGCAAGAGAAGGGAGGGGTAAGAGGAGAGGCCGCCAAGAAACCAGGAGGGCACACAGCCAAAATATTGTTGTATAGGGAAGAGAAGGTGGGGGAAGGGAAGCGAAGCCCAGCTCCTGGGAGGGAGAGGTTTAGGGTAGGGATGGGGTGAGATTTGTTGGGAGGAGCCACAGGTCCTGAGTGAGACTTGTCCTAGCTTTCTTTGAAACTTAACAAATGGTAGCTGCTAAGCTTTAAAAAAATCTATTTCAAACAGCTTGTGGAGAGTCAAATCCTTCCCTTCCCTTCCCTTCTTCTTGCCTCAGTTTGCTGGTGTGCTTTCTCTTCCTCTCAGACAGGTTCCCATTCCGTAGCTGAGGCTGGCATAGAATTCACTCTATAGCCCAGTGTGGGTTCAGCTTACCAGCAGTACCCACTCTGGTGCCAGCTTCTCAAGTGCTTGGCATTGTGAGTTTGAACTAGCTTGCCCATCTTAAGTTAATAATTTCTTTCTTTTATTTCTTACCTTACCTTTCAAGACAGGGTTTCTCTTTGTAACAGCCCTGGCTGCCTGGAACCCGTTTTGTAGACCAGGCTGGGATTAAAGGCATTTGTCACCAACACTTGGTTTAAATTAATAATTTCTTCGTACCAGGGCTGGAGGGATGTAACTCAGTGGTAGAATGTTACTGCTCTAGTTGGTGGCGTGAACCTTCAGAGAATGTAGCCTAAAAATAGGTGGACTTAAGTCTCATGAAATAGCCACCTTTACTCAGGACAGTTTATATTCTGAGGGTATTTGGAAGGTCAAGCAAGGTCATTTTAGCGAAGTTCACATGAATTCAAGCTTTATGCAGTCACTAGGACAACCCCTGCTTGGAAACATTATCTGAGTAATAAAAGTAACATCATGGGTAATCCGAAGTAAACCCACTCTTACTTACTACACCTGGGAGGGGCGTGACGCACATTCCAAGAACAGCTCCTGTATGGGAGGAACAGAGGTCTTTCTTAGAAACTCAGAATTCTCACACAGCTTCATTCATTGACTTGTGTTCCGACAGGAGTACTGGACTACCATGCCCATATAGTTGTCTTGTCTCCCTCCCTCTCTTCCATCCTCCCCCTTATTCATTCATTCATTCGTTCGTTCGTTCGTTCGTTCATTTGTTTAATTTTATTTATTTATTTATTTATTTATTTATTTATTTATTTATTTTTTGGTTTTTCGAGACAGGGTTTCTCTGTGCAGCTTTGCGCCTTTCCTGGAGCTCACTTGGTAGCCCAGGCTGGCCTCGAACTCACAGAGATCCGCCTGCCTCTGCCTCCCGAGTGCTGGGATTAAAGGCGTGCGCCACCACCGCCCGGCTTTAATTTTATTTTTTAAGACAAGGTTTCTCTGTGTACCGTTTGCTGACCTGGAACTCGCTTTGTAGACCAGGCTGGCCTTGAACTCAGAGATACATTTGCCTCTGCCTCCCACGTGCTAAGATTAAAGGCAAGCACCACCTCGTTTGGCCTCTTGTTTTTATTTTATGTGTATACCTGTTTTGCCTGTAGGTATGTGTGTGTACCCCCTGCACAGCTGGTGATGTTAGGGCTCCTGGAACTCGAGTTAGAGACAGTTGAGAGACAGCCTGTGGATGCTGAAAACTGTGTTCTTAACCCTGAGCTATCTCTCCAGCAGCATATCCCAACCCCCTTTTAAGATGGTCTGTCCATGCAGTTCATCTGGATGGGAATTTGATGTGTAGGTAGACCAGGCTGGTCCTGAACTTAAGGTGATTCTTATACTTCGGCATCCTTAATGCTTAGGATTATAAATATGTACTACCTTGTCAGCTTGATATTTGGCTTAAAATTTCGTTTTAGAATAAATGCAAGCAAGGTGTTGTAGCTAGAGTTTTCCTGCCTGGCCCACAGTCAGGATAAATCTCTTTCACCTGCTAGTCCCAAAGCCGCTCAGACCCAACCAAGGAAACACAGAGACTTCTATTGCTTATAAACTGTATGGCCGTGGCAGGCTTCTTGCTAACTGTCCTTATATCTTAAGTTATCCATTTCCATAAATCTATATCTTGCCACATGGCTCGTGGCTTACCGGCATCTTTACATGCTGCTTGTCCTGGCGGTTGCTGGCTGGCAGGCTGGCAGGCTGGCAGGCAGTCTCCTTCTGCCTTCCTGCTCTTTTAATTCTCTCTGTTAGTCCCGCCTACTTCCTGCCTAGCCACTGGTCAATCAGTGCTTTATTAGCAACACATTTGCCATACAGAACATCCCACAGCAAGGTGTATTTGAAAATTTTTACTTTTAAAAAATAAAATAAAAAATTGGGCTAGAGAGATAGCTTAGTAGTTAATAGCACATGCTCTTTCACTTCTCTGCACCTACATGATGTCTCACCCTGTAATTCTATTCCAGGGGATCCAGTGGCCTCTTTTGACCTCTATGGGCACCAGACAAGCAAGTGGTGCTCAGGCATTTATGTACTCATAGCACCCATACTAATAATAACAAATACAGTATTTATGGGCTAGTGATGTATCTCAGCTAGGTAGAGTGCTTACCCTAGCATTTCAAAGCCTTGCTTTGATCCTCAATACCACGTGTGCATGGTGGCACATAATCAGAATCCCAGCACTTAGTAGGCTGAAGCAAAAGATTGCCACAGGTTTGAGGTTGGCCTGGTCTGCATAGAGGGACTGAAAGAACAGTAACAGCACAAATTGCTACTTACACTCAGCATTGCTGTGTCAAGGATTGCTTTCTATACTGTTTTTTCCCCTCATCCCTGAAAATGTATTAGACGTGTCTCAACCCTTTTTTGGGGGTGAGGGAAGGGTAGTGTTAACTTTAAGCTACAGCCATGCTCTGTATACCTATTCCCAGCCTAGAACTACATTGCATTTGCACGTTTTTTACCATCTTAATTTTACATTTGTGTGTGCATGCACATGTGGGTGCAGGGAGATTAAAGGACAGCTTGTCTTGATGTGTGGGTTCTTGGTTCTCCTACCACATGGGTTCTAGAAATTGTCACTTTTGGTGTCAACTTACTGAACCATGTGGCTGGCCTTCTTTTCCTTTTTCCTCCAGTTTCTTCCCCTCGATTTCCTCCTTTGGAGACAAAGTCTCATGTAGTCTATCTAGGCTGGCATCAGATTTGCTGTGTAGCTGAGGATGACCTTCAATTTCTGATACTTCTCCCTCCACCTCCCTAGTTTTGGGGTCACAAATCCAGCCAGGATTTCATGCCTTGTAGGCACCCTTACCAACTGATTCTGCACTTTCTCGTTAGCAATAATGTTCACCTAGCTTCATACAGATTATCTTCAACGTTCTATGCTGCTTTGCTGTATTTTTAATAATTACATTGTTTACTAGGAGCTGTGTCTTTCACTCATCCCCCCTCCCTCCCCCTGCTTTTTGCTGTCCTGGGACTTGCTATGTAGCTTCAAACTCAAGAGGTGCCTGGCCATCTGTTTTGTGCTTAAGCATTAGTAATGCTTTTAGATCCAAAGGAGAATCAGAAAAACTGAGACTAGAACTCCTGCTTTGTGCTGAACTATTAGAAGGTTATAGAAAAACAACTTTGCAGTTATCCTCACTAAAGTTGCAGTGCCCAAATGCCACACTTCAGGGGTTTGTGTAAATGCTGCAGCCTCTGACTGATGTACTCTTCATGGGTAACATGTTGTTTTTCATTTTTAGAATACCATGTATTAGTCTGGTAGCAGAACTGAGATGTGAGTTATAAAATAAGGTTGTGTAGCTGGGTGGTGGTGGTGCACGCTTTTAATCCTAGCACTCGGAGGCAGAGGCAGGCGGATCTCTGAGTTCGAGGACAGCCTGGTCTACAGAGCGAGTTCCAGGACAGCCAGGACTGTTACACAGAGAAATCCAAACAAAAACCAAATAAAAAAAAAACCAACAACAGCAAAAACCAAAACCAAAACAAGGCTTTGTAATCAAAGGTTTGTAGATATTGTTAAGCAAAGGGTAATGATGGAGTATCTGTTTAGGTAACTTACTTACTCTGAGATAAATGCTGGTGATGTCTTACCTCGCATGCCCAAAGACCCTGGAATTGATTCCCAGCACCACTACTATTCCCCCTTTTAAAAACAACAACAACAAGGCATAAATAGTAAAATTTATGTTATCAAAATGATTGTGAGACATAAATTCTCATTTTATAGTAATAAAATGGATAGTTATGGGTTCAGTGACATACCCTGAACTACTAACACGAGTCAGGAACAGAGCAGGATTCAGCACATGTTTGAAGAGGCCATGCCTTTTCTAGGGCTGTTGTCCATGTTTCCTAATGTTCCTGAGTCACACACATATTTTTAAGTTAGGATGTGGGGGTAGTGGGAGGTTTGGATTGTGAAATAATTGGGTGTTTAAATCAAACTGTAAAGCTCTAAAGAACAATTAACTTGATAGAAAAATTACGTTTCTATAACTTTTCTTTTTAGTTATCTGAAGATAAAGACCCTACTCTAGACCATGTAGAATTCTTTATAATGGGATTCATCACGGTGGTGGTAGTTTCTTGAGTTGATTTAGTAAATTCTTCATACACTAATAGTCTTTTTTCTCCAGAGTGAAAAAAAAGATCCATTATTTTTCCCTCTGAATTATAATATGGGGGTGATGTGGACAGATAGGAGGACAGGTATAAAAATTAATAATTATTTACTTAGTATTTTACTAACCAGAGAATTGGGATAGTTGTAAGAAAAGAAGTTTTCTAATTTATTATCTTCTCTTTCCCTTTCAAAAACTTGACTCTAATTAGATTCTTTAGTCCTGCAACATTTTATCATTGTTTACTTCGTTTTACACAGAAGAAGTTTGATTGTGGATGCCATGTAGTAATTTTTGAAAGCACTGATAATTTACAAGATACTGTTTTGCTTAAAAATCTTAGTGGGAAAAATGAAGTATGAAGTTTATACTTATGGTTGCTTGAATTGTTTGGCAAAACTCAGTGCCTCCAGTTTTAACTCTTGTACATAATGGACAAAGTGCTTTTTACTTTACTAAAATACACATTTTTGCCTCCACCACCACAATTAAAAAAGAGTTCTAATTTCCTAGGATACAGGAAGAAGCTTCTCATGTATATTTATCATTAATAATCTTTTAACAAAATATTTTGAAAAAAATGAGATACTGTCATCTTAGATAGACAACAGGTTATGAAAGAAACCATTACCAATTAGAATGCTTTTAGAATACATAAAAGTAATTTTTTTTCATCCCGTGCTTTTATTAAAATACTATGAGTAAGGAAAACTTAAAAACCTGGATTTTGAGTTATGCTGTTTCTATGCTAAAAATATTTATTAGACAAAACAGTAAAACTGGTTGATGGTTTCTGTCAGAGGTGAAAAGAAGACACTAAAGGCCTTAAACAGTATCATTCCTGCTGTTCCATCCATCCAGAAGGTGCTCACAAAAACCAACAAGCTCGCTGTTGGATCTTTGTGAAGCTTGCTTTCATATATGTAGGCATGTTACTTACATAAAAATACGGAATTCAAATAAAAAAAACCTATACATTAGGTCTTTAGTTTTAAATTAAGAAAACTGGTAAATTAAGAGTGTTCAGTATGTAGAACAATAAAATAACAAGAAAAGCATAAGATGGTAAATGAAGAGAGCTTATTTGCAGGCAGGTAGATCTTTTAGAAGAGAATGCTAATGTAAATCACATTGGGTGTGGTTCTGAATTATTTAAAGTTACCATGGCTCTTGAGGATGGTGTGTCACAAGGTTATGAAAAATACTTTGAGATCATTAAGTGCAAGTAGATTTAGGTAAGTTAAAAGTAGGTTTGTTTTAGTTAGAAGATAGTTGTCATTGAAGTAAAGAAGCAGAAAAATAAGTTGAAGGCATTAGCAGATTCTAGTAATGAATTTTGGCTTTTACCATGGAAAAGAATGCTATGCCTAGAGTGTTTATCATTGCGGTGGGTGGTATAGTAATTTAACCAGTTAATCAGATATCTAAGAGTTGTTATGATTAATTCAAATGAGAGCTAAATGGCTTTTACTGAACTATCCATTTTCTTGGGATTGAACAGAGACAGTGTAGAGACAAAGTATCTTAGCAGTCCAGTGCTGATGAATAGCGTGCACTGAATTGGCCAACAGGGTAATTTGTCTGTAAGAAAATTCTTACAAGGTCAGCAAGCATTTGTGCTCTTGTTCAAACTGGTACTAGTTTATTAAAAATATCGAAGTTAAAATGTGTTTATTTAAAATTTTTTTAGGTTTTAGAAAAGCTTTGACTTGTTTTACTAAAGTAGATAAACATGAAAAATGGGTTTTTAACATAGGTAATATTTTAAATTAGACTTTCTTCTTGCTGGTATAACTAACATTTATTTTCTGTTTATTTTTAAGACGAGCAAAAATCAAATTAAAGTAGATCTTGTAGATGAGAATTTTACAGAATTAAGAGGAGAAATAGCAGGACCTCCAGACACACCATATGAAGGCAAGTACTTTTTTCTGTATCAAAATATTGTGCATATTAGACCTTGTCTGAAAGATTGAGTCAGAGTAATCTTGAGCATCTATCTATAAAACTCATGTTTGACTTAGGGTATACTACAGTTTATAAGATGATAAATTTTGACACCTAACTGGACTGGTTGTTTTTTTTTTTTTTTTTTTTTTAAACTGAGTTTTAACGGATCTTTAAAAAAATTTCTCAAATACATTTTGTAGAGCCAGGTTACAGGTTACATAGGCTAGAATTTAACATTCCATATGTCTTATTCTGCTATGCTTCTTTCTTTATCTTATTCTCAATTCTCTTGTTTAAAGTAGCCACACATTTTATAGCATAACAGGATTAAATATAGAATGTTAAGCCTTGAACTTAGATATACTCAGATACCCTTGATATGATTAATAACAGACCTTGTCTTAACATTTTGACTAATAAGATGTTGGTTTTGCTTTTAAAGCTCTCCCTCCCTATCATTTCATATTTCATTTGGTCACGTAATTATATAGATTTTCAGAACTTAATTTTCTTTATTTAAAACCACTTGAGTGATTATTTTAAAACATACAAAAAAGAAAATAGCTTTGCTGATTTCCATATTCATAATTACGACTTTTAGCTCTTTACTTTAGAACCTGGAATTAAGTATATGATAAAGGAAGAACCTGTAGTATTTGGATTTCTTAGACAAATCTTCATTAACATGTATTGTTGCAAGTTTGGGTCATGTCGGAGAACCATGGCTTTGGCATATTGCATAATAACTATTCAAATATTTGTTTAATAGAAAGCATATGGCCTTATGTGGTAGCTCTTCCTTGTAAGAGCACTACATGCATTTTCTCATTCAGTTTTCACCTAATCATACACGGTAAGTATACCAATCCCTGTTTAATAGACAAATTTAAGTTTAGAGATAAGTCATTTGTCTAAGGTCAAACATCTTAAGTGGAACAGTTGGGATTTAGCTTGCCTTTGACTTCAAAGCCTATGCTTTTAAATAACTTTCTGCTTTTGAGGAAATCAGGAATCCCCAAGTACTAGAAGTGGTGCTGATGGCTTCCTTAAATGTAGTGCTCTCAGTAATCTGTAGTGAAGTTCAGAAGAACACAATATTGTTGGCAGAGTTTGTTTTCAGAGATCCTAGAGCATCATTAGTGTGTCACTATCAGTTCTTTCTTGTAGTTTGAGCTAGCCTCAAACTCCAAGCAGTCCTCCTGCTTCAGTTCTCTAAGTGTTGGGATTATAGGTGTGAGTTACCCTTGCCTGACTTTCCTCTCTCTTTCCCCCTATTCTCTCCCTGTCCTCTCAGATTTTTTGAGACAGGTTCTTCTGGACCTAAGCTGTCCTCAGACTGGCAGCTGTGCTTGAGGCTGGCTCTGAGCTCCTGCTGCTCCTCCCATTTTCCAGTTGCTGGGCTCCCGGGCACAACCCATATGCCTGGGGCACCAATTTTGAAGTGTAAAAATTTTATATTGCTAAGTATTCCATACCTACTAATATGTCTGGCTTGTTGTACACCCCTCCTCTCCCAACAGGGTCTCACTGTGTAGCTCTGGCTGTCCTGGAAACTCACTATGTAGACCAGGCTGGAGTTGAATTCAGAGATGTGCCTGCCTCTGCCTCCCAAAGTGCTGTGATTAAAGGCATGGACCACCACACCTGGCTCATTTAGTTCTTTTGACATCCGTTAGGAGGTTTTAATTATCTTATAAAAATCAAATGTCATAGTAGCAAATATTGTTTTGCTCTCCTAGCTTCTTTAATGGCAGGTATTGTAATTATGTTTTTGTTTTTCTCTTTCATTATTTTTTTGTGGTACTAAGGATTAAATTCAAGGCCTTGTGTATGTTCCCAAGAAGTTATAAACTGATCTACATCCCTAACCCCATAATTGTTCCTGAAGTGCTTTTTGAGATTGTTCAGATATTTTTAAAATGCAAGAAATAGTATTATTATTCTCTAGCTCTCCAGCAAACTTACAATACATAGGGACCTCTTAGGCTCAGTGGATAGAATGTTTGTTACCTTATTAGCCATGTTTCATAAATAAATGAACTTGGAAAAAGTGGATAATATATATTTTTTCTTAATTAAGATAAAACATTCCATATTTGCTAAAACAAGTTATTTGTTTATTTCTGTAGCTGCTTCAAAATAAGACAATATTTTTTATTAGTTCTCTTATGATTTGGGGGCAAGTGCTTGAAGAGTAGATTATTTTAAGATCTTTTTATCATAAAACTGTTGAAGCAGTATTTGAAGAAAAGGACCATTTAAGTCAAACTTTTCTTCTGCATATGAGCACAGGTGAAAAATTGCTTTACTGTGGAAGGAAGGAAGGCAGGCTTGCTGTTTTGTTTTTGAGGGTATGAGTTTGTTGTTTGTTTTTTCCTTCTGATGCTTTCTTTTGGAGCTGAGATAGGCATTCTGGGCTTAGAATTCAGGGCCATGTGCTTGCTGGAGAAGCTTTTTAACTGGGCTGTGGCTCCTCAGCCTGCTCTTGTTTGTGGTCTAACTTAAAGTGAAAGTTTACCTGTAAATATTCATCTGTATTATCGTTAAAAAGATTTTCAAGGAGAATAAACATGGAAAATTCCCATATTGCATTTTACTTACTCAGGTTTCTTAACTTCCTTTTCCTAAATAACTTTGTGGTAAAGAACTAATTTAGTTCTTTTTGTCTCAAAGTTCTTTCAAATTGGTGACTTTAAATGGTGGTTCAGTAACTCTCCTCCACTTCCTTTCTTTTCTTTGGAGGAAGTTAAAGCTCACCCTTGTCTCTCTGGACATAGTGGGCTCTCGCTTGTATCCCTAGCATTGAGGAGGCTGAGGAGTGCTCTGAATTCAGGGCTACCCTAGGATACCTAAGTTCCAGAAATGACTAGGCTATAGAGGATGCCTTTCAGCCCCACTCCCACCTGACAAGATAGAAGAAAAGGTTGCTAAATGTTTAATAATTGGAAGCTATTAAAGTTGTGTGTAGTGGCATGTCTGTACTTAGCTATTTAGGGGGGTGAGAGGAAGAGTTACTTGAGCCTAAGAGTTCAAGGCTAGCCTAGGTAACATAGCAAGATCTGGTCTCTAAAGTGGCATAAAACATAAACAGAATAAAAGCTATTCCTCAAGAAGTAAATAAATTATATTGAAGGTTGTTGTGTAGTCTGCTTATAAAAATGCCTTAGATATTCAGTGATGGGGCCACTTGTATGACTGTGGGCCCTTGAGCTTAATACCCAGCGTCAGTTAGCTGCTTTGATGGGCTGTGATGTTTGCACAGGTGAAATCACTTAGTGATGCACTTTTCATATCCATTGTCCAAGCGGAAATTATTGTATGTCATGACTGATCCTACAGTGATTTTTGAATGAAAGTTGTTGTCTAATACAAGACAAACCAATGTAACATGGAGTAGAAATACGATTTTGAGAACTCCACAATCTAACAGTATTTATATAATATCTCTGGGCTCTTAAACTACTCCTGAAAATCGTGTTAAGCATTTAAAAAGGAAGAGCTTTGTGACAGATAAAGGTGAAGTTTAGTCAGAAGAAGAGAGGCTCTTCGGGGAAGAGAAAGGCCTGTGTGGCAATCCACAGTGTGTGTGTATGCTGGAGCCACTTCCTCACGAGTATAGGCTGCGATTTTATTCTCACTTTAGTAATCGACTGAAAAAGGAAACACCGAGTCTACATATTATTAAAGCTAATTGCATTATACCTGTATTGGAATTGTTATTTATAATCCTAAATATAAAGGGTCATCTCTGAGTTAGAAAATTCTTTTCAGTACCTTTCTCTTACCTGTCTTTTCTTTCTTTTGTTGGGACTGGTTTTCTTTATATTTCACTTTTACCATGTGTTCTTGATTCAGATTTCTTGTTCAGTTCATATTATCATTTAATAGAGGGGACTCTAACAAAAGGAATTTAAGACAAAAAAACTGAATCAGAAAGCTTTTAAAGATCCAGAATAATGTTGCATTTCTGTAATCCCAGCACTTGAAAAGCTGAGGCAGGAGAATTGCAGGTTTAAGGCCAGCCTGGGCTAGATAGTGAGACCTTGGGATTTGCGTGGGAGGGGAGGTGGGTGTTGCTTACAGAACCTAGTATTGTGAAATGCTCTTTGTTTTGTTCTGAGATTCACATGTATACATTCATAACAGTGGAGAAAGGTAGATTTGATAGGACCCCTGATGTACTGACAACAGTTCCCTGCTTAACATTTATCAAGAGCTGATTGGTTGATGATAATAATGCCACTAGCACACTTTCAGTTTTCCGAGACAAGGTTTTTCTGTGTAGCTCTGGCTGTTCTAGACCTCCCTTTGTAAATCAGGCTGGCCTCGAACTCACTGAGATCTGCCTGCCTTTACCTCCAAGTGTTGGGATTAAAGGCGTGCGCCACCACTGCCTGGCCAACTAGCATACTTCTTACTATACGTTACTGTACATGAGTATGAAGGAATAATGTAATGAAATCTCTAAGTGATTCAGTAACATGGCTAGTTTTTTTTAAATCTAGTGCATACCTTGATTATTAATAGAAAAATCGCCTCGTTTCATGTGTATTTCAGTAGCACAGTTTTATTTCCTGTTTTTTAATAGCAAATCTTTCATGTTAGTGGGTCATGAAATCTAGAACCGGGAGGTTAATTAGAGGTAGAATTTTGGGGGGAAGGAGAAAGCGGTGTGTTTAAGGCAGGCTGGTCTTGAATGCTCTGCTCTGTAGGTCAGCAGGGTTTTGAATCAGGAGATCTTCCAGTCTCCCCATACCAAGTACTAACATTGTAGGAGTGTGCTACCACACCCAGTTTAGAGGGGTATTGTTAGTTAGTCCCACCCATTGCAAAACTTTCTCCTTCAGAGATTAGGAACATGGAGACATGGTTCATTTTGATTACTTCATTTGTGAGAACATAGCTACATTTGTCTTTCTTTCTTTCTTTTTTTTTTTTAAATAGAGTTCTTCAAAATTCCTGTTTAGCTTCTGGTCAAGGTAACTTTAAAACCAAACAGAATGTTGCTTTCTTTTTATATAAATTATTACCAGTTAGTACTTTGTAAAATCTTGGAAGAGGATAGTGTTGAGCCTGTTTATTGTTTTGTTTTGTTTTTTCCATTTTTTTCCTTTTTTCTTTTTTTTAAGAAATTTTTTTTAATTCATTTTACATACCAATCAAAGATCCCTCTCTTCCCTGTTTTGTTCTTTTAAGCAAAATGTTGACATCTAAGATAGGGACACAAGTTGATTTTTTTTTAGTTTTGTTCAAGACAGGTCTTATGTAGCCCAAGCTAGTCTTGAACTTTCTCTGAAGCCAAGGTTGGCCTTGGATTTCTGGTTCTTCTTTCCTTTTTCCTTT
>CABHPP010107559.1:0-17934 GCA_902168425.1 Peromyscus attwateri
TAAAAAAAAAAAAAAAAAAAAACTGTACAGAGAAACCCTGTCTCGAAAAACCAAAAAAAAAAGTTCAGCTGAGCTGGCTGGGAGAACCCATAGAGATCTGTTACATAACTCAACCTTGAGTGGTAGCACTCAGTTATCAGTGATATGGATAAGCTAGCTCAGTTAGCTGTAAGCTTATCTCCCTATCTCCTTGAGAACATCTGTAGGGCTAGTAACTACCCACCATGCCCTCAAGCTTCTCAGGAAGGAGTCACCTAACAGCAACTTGCTTGCTCTACACACCATGGCAGTGCCATGTACTTGTATCTTACCTAACTTTTAACTAGCAGATAAACCCTTAGCGCTCCTGACCTGGGGGCTCTTAGCATCAGCAGACTAAACTCCCTCTGAGTGAGCCAGGCATGCCATCAGCAAACAGGTTCCCTTCCATGCTTACAAATCATCTCTCTGGAAACACTCCAGACCTGTCATAGGCATTGTAATCTCAAGCTCCAAGCTCTACTCTGTCTTCCTATGCTCTTTTAGTCTGAAAAATACAAGTATCTGTCAGCTTCAAACGTCTCTCTCCATCTCTTTCATGCCCAAAACAAACCCCTGCTGGCCACTAGCAGGTTATTTGGCCACCTGGTTTGCTACCTCAGTACTCATTCACGCTCTGGATCCCAGACACTTTTAGAAAGGATGGTTTTAAGCCGGGCGGTGGTAGCGCATGCTTCTAATCCCAGCACTCAGGAGCCAGAGGCAGGTGGATCTCTGTAAGTTTGAAGCCATCCTGGTCTACAAAGAGAGTTCCAGGACAGGCTCCAAAGCTACACAGAGAAACCTTATCTCGAAAAATGGGGGTGGTGGTGGTTTTAGTGTGAAGACACAGCACCTGCCACACAAGCTCCATGTGTCTGAAAACTGTGCAGAGTATCTTTTTTCAAAGGACAACATGCAGAAAGCCACCTCTGCAGAGGGATACCCACAAATGGGAAAGGAGAAGCCCTGCTCACTTCTCACAGGCACCTTCGTCGGGAAAGTGCTGGGCTGTCCCTGAGGGGGTTTCTCCTGCTCTGACCAGAATTATCGTCAGGGAATAAGGTAGCTTGGATCTGTCTGGTACTTAGCTAGTCTGAGATTAGAGGGTAGGTGTCTCTCTTCTTTGCAAATATATGGTCTTCCCTATAGGTCATGCTCTGTTCACTATTCAGAGCCTCTCATGAGCTCTCTCTTTCTGTGTTATCAGGAACACTGGAATCTAGAGCCAGACTGGCTCAGAGCTGTTTTCTGGAGTGCACCCTCTGAATCCGAAGTGGTTTTTGAAATTTCTTTTCTTCAAGGAGACACCGCCTGCCTGGCTCTGCCAGACCCTTCCCTTTCTTGCTACCATAACCTGTGTTACCCACAGTGGCTCATCACCATCTTATCCCCGAGGAGAGTTAAATGGAAGGAGCAAACCTAACTGAGATGAAATTACCAGGAGGCCACACAAGACCAGCAGGTTTCACACTTCCGGCATGTAGCCAGCACCTATTTCTCACCTTGGAGCCAGTTCGGCCATCTGTGCCAGGAGCATGTCATCCATGTCCTCCACGTGGTCAGGAGGCTGGCTGCATTCTCCCACACCACCGCTGCTCCTCAATCCTCCTCTTCCCTCACCCTCCTGCGCCCAGAGTGCTGGGATCCTGGCTGTCTTTCCACACTGGTCTCTCCTTGACACAGGCGCTGCTACTACACCTCCCTTCATGCCGGGCTGCTGTTCTTGAAGGGGACACTCCCTCCATCGATGCATTCTAATCAGGAGTCCTATCCCACCACTGCGGTGACACACCTAAGCCATCACAGTGACCACTCCGTGTTATGATCTCACATTCACGGCAGTTTGCTTTGTACAGGACAGTTACACTATGTATCTGAGGTCTTCCCTAAAGCTTCTGTAGAAGTTGTACTGATTCTGGGAGATGAGTCCTTGGCACTACTCACACTGTGACACTATCCTCAGCAGGGTGAAACCCTACTGGCCAATTCCCAGGCCTTCATCCTGTCCCAATGTATTCATCACCCTCACACATGTCCTTACCTCAGGTGCTCTTTATTAAAAAGCTGAGTTCTTACTAGGGAAGTGAGCTTTTCTCACTGTGTAAGTGTTCATGGCTTCTGAGTGTGAGTGAGCTACATGTAAGTATACTAGACACGAATTCAACAACTTATAAGGTCATTTAAGGGGATATAACACATCAAGATTTATCCTCATGGGGGAAAAAAAAGAAAATACAAGATTGCTGCTTCATTTATCCCACAAACAGAAGCGTGCAGCTAAAGAGACTGGCGGGTCACACCCGCGCACTCGGTGTGTGCGAAGGCACGGGAGCTGAGTAGGCAGATGGGATGGAGGGGACAGGAGAGAAGATCCTGCCCTTTGCTGTGACTCAATCACGCTCTGGTGTGAGGAGGTGAACCCTGCCTTGGGCCTGTCAACAACAGTGGGTTTCTCCATACTGAATATGGTTCTTATATTTAATAACATATATTCCAAAAAACATGGCCTCTGAGCAGAGGCCATCACATCACCTCATCTAGTGCTAACCAAAGGAAGTACTGCAGAGAACCCCCATCACAAGAGAAAGCCTGGTTGGTGGGCATTCTGTATATTATCCATGCCACATTCCGTGGATGATTTAACAGGAAAGTGCAATTTTGACCTTACAGGACTTTTGCCTTTCCAATGAGATATGAGAATTTAATTTTTCCACCTTTTTAGGCTGTTCTGGTTTGTGTGTGTGTGTGTGTGTGTGTGTGTGTGTGTGTGTGTGTGTGTGTGTTCTACAAATACCTAAAACATACCAATTCATACAAAATACATCTTTTTTATTTCCACTAGAGGGCAGTCATGTACAGAGTAGGGGAGACAAAGACTGGGAAACTGCAAAGCTGATCTGACTTGCAAGTGTGTTGAGAATTCAATGTTACCTTGAACGTGGCAAATGCATCTGAAGCTATGTCAAATGTTGACATTTCAACATATCTGAAGAAATCATAAAACTGTTCCGACCACAAAATGATTTTTGCAAGTGGTTCATGTCTGATGCATTCTCTTAACATTATTCCACAATTAAGGGCTATTTCTGGAGATTCATACCTGTAAAAACAAAACAAAGCAAATAAAAGCCATATATGATTGCTCTTTCAAAACAGCAAAAGTGAGCATTTCAAACTTTCTCAACAGAAGTTTCAGACACTCCTAAGTGACCACAGCAGGTTACAAAAGGTATTTCTCTCAAGAGTACACAGCAGGGTCACTTAATCTGGACCCTACAGCTGTGTGCAGAGATGGACAGCTGCCTTCAATGAAGAAAAATCAGCTACGGCAGAAACCACAAGAGCAGAAGTTCCGTGTCTGAAAACATCTAGAAGGAAGTGCCCGGACCATTCGATCCATGCGCTTAGCTTTTACCTACTGTGCTCACAACAACCAGAAGAACCAAAAAATTGAATAGAAGAGTAATACAGAATACTCTTTCCAAATTCAGGAATTCGGTATAAACATAGTATAAACATAGGTCCATCAAATATACAGCATTAATACTTCATTGTTTCAACACTCAAAACAGTACTTTCAGACCCTTAGAAACAGGTAAATCCTATAAAACTGCAAGCCTCCTTCCAAGGATTTTACAGAGCATTTCCACCACAGAGAACCTGGGGACCCTAAGAATACACAGGGGACCCCAAGACCCTGGAGCCTCCTCAACAACTCTCCAAACACAGCCTTTCCCTTTCTTCTCAGCTCCATCTCGGCATTTCTTCTTCCCTTCTCAAGCACACCGCCGCCTTTCACAGGCTGACACCTGCTCAGACTGGCTGCTCTCATCTTCCATGCTACACTCACTGGCTCTAGCTCTTTCCCACTGACAAGCTCCCATAGGTTTTTTTGTTTGGTTGGTTTTTGGTAGTCAGCATTTCCCAATACTCTAGTGAAATAATTACTTGGCCAGCAGAGACTTCCTCTTGGCTAAAACAGGACTAACCAAGCTCCATCTGTGTAATGTCCTGATGGTACTCATCTTTGCTTGCCTTTCTCTTTTTGGTTTTGGTTGATCAAACCCAAAGACCCGTGAATGCTGGGTAAGTATTCTATCACCGGGCTAACCCACCCCCACCCCAGCACTATCCCATCTCTGAAAAAATAGGATAGAAAAAACTCCTCCCAGTTCTCCTTTTTCTCTCCCTGATGGTTCCCCTTTCTTTCTGCTGAGGTCTTCACCTGCTAAGGAGCGCCCACAATGTCATGGCCCCCACCACCATAATGAGTTTCCTTTCCCAATGTCTCTGACAGCCTCAAGTAAAGGTCTACATAAGCTAAGCGTATCTAACATGAAATCTCATCCCTCCATTCCACACCAGGACCCAACCCCCTGCCCCTCAGGTCTCATTTTGGCATCACTGCTTTGTCACCAACACCTAGTCTAACAGACCGTCCATGGTGGTGGGATGTCCATCATGTTGGCTACTAAGCCACGAGCATTTGAAATGTGGCTAGTGCAAAAGAGGGATGGAATTGCCATAATTTAAAATTAAGTCATTACATATGGTTAACAACTATTCCATTAGACAGTGCAGTTCAAAAACTTCCCTTCTTCCTATCCCAGTTCCAAATCTCCAACTTTCAAGAACTTCCTATTTTTGGAATCAGTTGGACTCTTTCATACTTCTTTTAAAGTCTCTTAGTTTTATTTCCTTCTGTCTATTCCCACTGCTGCCTTCACTCATGAACGTTCTAACCAGCAGCACATTTGCTCAAGCGCTGCCTTAAATCACCTACCCAACAAACAAGTTTATCACCAGCATTTCTAGTTTAGCAGTTTAAAACTACAGCCAAACAGACTGCTGGGCTCACTGTCCAGTCTTCCCCTCATTGGATCCATTGCTCTGGGACAGGCCATCTCCTAGCCTGGCATAAAATGCTGCTAATCGGGCTGGAGAGATGGCTCAGAGGTTAAGGGCACTGACTGTTCTTTCAGAGGTCCTGAGTTCAATTCCCAGCACCCACATGGTGGCTCACAGCCATCTATAATGAGATCTGGTGCCCTCTTCTGGCCTGCAGTCATACATGCTGTATACAAAATAAATAAATAAATCTTAAAAAAAAAAAAATGCTGCTAATCACATGGTATTCATTCCTGCCCTGGACCTTTACACCAGAGATATGCCACCAGGATGCTTTTTTCTTTCTATGTAAACTCCAATTGTAAGATCCTTTGCTTTTACTGATCCTTGCAAACCCACGGACCCTGAGATCCTGCAGTCTTAACTTGTGGCCTAGCAGCCCTATCTTTGTCCTTTCACTGTACATATGCTCATGGATCCTCAACCAGAGCAGGCCTGCCTTCCTCTGCCTCACTTAGGGCACGGCACTCAGCATGCTGACTGATTAAAATTTCTGTTCACAAAATAATAGCTGATCACACCATTAATCTTGCTTATCTCTAACAAACAGGAGACCAGCAGGACAAGTAATGCAGACTGGTACAAGTTTGGCAGGTTTTGATGGGAGTTTGTCAAGCTTGTCTCAATGATTAAACTATAAGCCAGTGAGTACAAGGCAAACAGTTACTCTGTACAACCTGTTAACACTAGACTAGAGATCACAGTAGATTAAATAGCCAGTAAAATTCTACTGTTTCCAAATCCAGGCCAATGGTGGTACCTCCTGTATGCACACTAGAACTAGCAGCACAACCAGCCAATGACAGGTATCTTAAAAGGTGGCTTACAGTGGCTTCTTAAAGAATGCTACCTCCCAGGTCAGACAGGAATCATATAAAATGAGTAAGGGAGCAGAAAGCAAAGAAGCCATCACAGGACAATTGGACTCTACCAAAAGAACAAAGGGGCCAACCAAATGAGCATACAGTGGCCTAAGATGACAACTTAAATTTAAAAAAGTAATGTTCACAATGGACCACATGTTTGTGATGGTTAATATACTGACAGTCGACTTGACAAGATAAGAATCATCTAAGAGGCAAGCCTCTCAGCACACCTGCGGGAACGATCTAGACCAGGTTAGTCTCTGGACATGCTTGTGAAGGAGGATCCTGATTGTGTGAAGTGGGAAGACTGCCTCAGCTATGGTCAACACCATTCCAGGAGCTAGGTCTGCAGTCTTGGACTACATAAAAAGGTGAGTGAAGCACCAGCATTAGTCACTTCCTGACTGTGGTGCAATGTGACCAGTGGCTTCATGCTCCTTCCACCATGGCTTCCCACTACATCCTCCAACTGTGAGCACAAAGTCAAACCTTCCTTCCTTAAGTTGCTTGTGTCAGGATTATTTTAGTATAGCAACAGGAAAGTGCCTGATACAACATCCAATATCTATTTTGAGTTAATAACAAGGATTAAACAACAATATATCCAATGTGTATCCAAGTTAGTAGCTAGAGCACCAATGAATTCAAAGAATGGCACTGGCTTTCCCCAGACAGACTGTATAGGGAGCTAGCCAAGTCATCACTGTCGAGAGGTTCTACTTTATGGGGGAAAAAAAAACAAAAAACAAAAAAAATCAAAAACATTTACTTAGAAGCAATACCAGAATCTACCGTGAACTCTCATTTATTTATTTACTTACTGATTATTTGATTGATTGGAGGCAGGGACTTGCTATGTAGCCCTGGCAGGCATCAAACTCATGGAGATCCACCTGCCTCTGCCTCTGCCTCCCAAGTGCTATGATTAGAGGCCTGTGGCACCACATATGGCATAGTAAACTGGTGTTTTACATCAGGATAAAATCCTTGGTAGATATAAAAATCATCTAAATTCATATAGAAGTCCAAGGTGAAAGTCTGATAGCAAACTTCAAAATGAACAGACAAGACCTGTATCCAACCAATGATTACTCTCAACTTCATTTTCAGTGAGACAATGGGTGCCTATAACATGTGACAGGCAGTACATGGCATCACCCATGATGCTTTGCTCAACGTGAATCTAAATCTTACCCATCAGTTCCAAGGGATAAGAGATGGTGAAATATGCTAAATAAAATCATAGGAATGTAAATTTAAAATATAAGACAAAAATAATTTTTCAGAGACAGTCTCATTATGGAGCTCAGGCTGGCCTATTAAACTTTCTATGCAGCACAACAAAATGACTGTGACCCTGGAGGAGCCTCCTGCTTTTGCTTCCTAAGTGATGGGATAGACATGTGCCATCACATTCTAGTAAAATAAGTAGCTTTCTACAGAACAAATGACCCAGTTGCTTAATAAATGGCATATATATTTTAAATGAGGGGATTAACTATTATAGATTAACTAAGAGTTTTATCTATAAAATTCAGTTTGTAAACCTTGTTAAAAAAGAAAACCAATTTAAACAAACTCATTTTGTTAAAATCAAGGAAATACAGAAGCTGGGCCCTGGGTTGTAGCAGGTATGTAGAAGGTACTGTGGTTGTTCCAGCCTGCATGGTACACACACTGTATGTGCGTGATGGCCATGGATGAACAAGGCTGTCATTGTGTGTAAGGAAGAAAGAGTGAGGACCATAGCAAGCAGGGATGGCGTAAGGTTAATGGCTCTGGTGAGGTGTTCTGGGTGGGAAGGTCTGCTGTCTTTTCTTTATGGTTGTATGCTCAGTTCCCTAATAAAGTGCAGTGGAAGGAATATGGATGTGGGTCCCAAGCCAAGCTCCATTCTCAGGCTTTTCCTTCTTGCTGAGGATTCTGCTCTGACCAGCTCAGGTGAGAGCTTTAAGCTTTAAACTATCCTTCAGAAATCTTATTTTAGCCTAGAGTTAACAGCTCACGCTTTTAATCTTAACATTTAGAAAGCAGAGGTAGGTGAATTTTTCAAGTTCAAGGTCAGCAAAAGTTACACAATGAGACACTAGTTGTGTGTGTGTTTTAAATTTTATATACTGTCTAAAAAATATCTACATCAAAGTTGTCATGAAATAATAGGAAGTGTTAACTAATTTATAGATTTTTAATAAACCTCTGGCTTTTATGGCAAAGGAAATTCTGGCTTCAATAACACATTTTTAAGAACACCCAAATTTCAGGCTACTCACACAGCACATTTCCACAGGGACACTGGACTCATACAACAAAAGTTCTGTACAGCAACACATGAAGAGGCAACATGGATGGGCAGAAATAGAAAGGAGGAAGCAGGACGCTGGCATGTGACATGCCATTGACTCACGCTTTGTCTAAGCAAGTCTGAACTTGGGAGAAGTGTTAAACCACAGAGATACAAATCCTCATGAGGTAAGCAGTAAAGCTAGAGGGAGGGGAGCAAGCTGATTCACGCCAGCAGTCATGCCAGGAACACGTTTGCCCACTAGTTTAGCAGAACACTGACAGTGCTGGGATGGTCCTGAGAGCTGGCAAGCACTGCTGGCATGGTGCAGGAGACTGACTACCTTGCTAGCCAGGTGGGCTCAGTACTGAGAAAAAAAGAACTTTTCACTTTTTTCTGAAATGCACAACTATCCAAATCATAAATGCCTGCATGCTTAGTCCAGGATAACTCCTGGAAGATGCACAGTGATGACCCCATAGTGCATGCTCTGTTGAGTGAGGGTGAGGAGCAAGCATACCCCACTAGGATTTTTTTGCTGCTGCCAGGTGCAGAGGAGGCGTCTTTGGACTCACAACTTGGCTGGGATTTCAATGGACTTCAATCGTTTCAACATTACAGACAGAAATAAGGCTCTATGTCTTTCCTAAGGGTTCACAATTCACCCAATTTTAAGCTTACATCTACAGGGCATGTTTGTGTTAGTTTACAGGTCAAAATTTTAAAAGGGTAGTATGTTCAAGAGCAGAAAGTGAGCTAAAACTATACAGAAAAATCTTCCCATATTCACCAGCCTGGTTATCTATCCCCACCCAAACAATTTTTCCTTTTCATTTTCAACTAAGAATATAAACTTTATCACATTGTACATACCCTTTCAATAACATGAACAAAATATTCTGTTGGGTGCAGATGTATTCAACAGTAGGAGTTCTTGTACCAATTTGTCTTCTGAGAATATTGTTGAAAATTTGAGCCACGTCTTTTTTGCCCTATTAGGAATACAATTATTAAAATATTTACCTGTCTAAATATTAAAATGTCCATCCACCCTTCAATATAAAGTCAAAGAGCCATTGTGTATTTTTTATGACTGAGTATCTGACTTTACAACATTTGTAGACATAAAAATTCTTATTTTATCTAGTTACAATCCCAAATTTTTGGTTTTAATAGTGTACAATTATTTAAACACAATTTTATCAACAATGTGAAATCTCATTACAATCCATACATAATTTCAACCACCACTAAGGCTCAAAAGCACACTGACTCACTATGGAGAGCAGATGTTGATAGTACACTTACAACCTTACACAAGTGGATACTTCTGTTGTGAATAATACAAAGTGTACATTTTCTTCTACAGAAATGGAAAGGGAAGAGATTATACTCTCAATGTAATGACTTCAGAGAATTCTGTAAAAAGCTGAGCTTTGATAGCAAGTAGATAATCTCTATTAAGTTCAGTCACTTAGGAAATATTTTAAATATATATATATATATATATATATAAAACTATATTAATAAGGAAAGCACTAAGTATCACAATGCAGTAGTTCAGAGGTGCGAACTTTCCAACACCACTGCACAAAACAGACAGATCACCTACTGAACCTTAACAATCAGAAAGCTGCCTAAGAAATCAATCATGGACAACCGGTCTTCAAGAGATGTTTCAGAACAGCCACTGTCACAAGGCTGAGAAAGCCCAGACATCACTGAAGCCCACGGACTTGGGGCCTGTGTTGGCTCTGGTGCAGTAATGGTAATTTCTCCAAATCAGTCCCATGGCACACACTTAAAAAAAACCCTGGTGTCTCTAAAGTCTCAAATGGGGAACAAAATGGGTAGAGACAAAGGAGAAGGATCAGATATCCCAAGTGCACCCCTCAAGTTAGCAGAGAAAATAAACTGTTAGAATTCGATGAACTATTAAAAATACATAAAATCAGATGTATAAATAAATGGATATATCAGTTCTATCTTCTCTATAGTAGGACAAAAATGTTTTTCTTTATTTTAAGGATTACTTAAGTATCTACCCTTCCCTTCTTCAAACTATATCATATCATATCCTCCCCGACAAAACCTGCACAGACATCTAATCACTTGGGCTGATAGACACTGAGACTTAAAGCACACTCATGATAGCCAAAGAGGCTGCTTTGTGACCATGTAGAGTTTTTCAGGCTGGAATCAAGGGCTATCATCTTCATGAACTCACTATACACCTAACACATCATGATCCGATTGCGTAAGTTGAGGCAACAAACTGGGGGGTAGGATGGGGGGTAAAGCAGGCCCCTAGAGAAAAAGCAAGCTGCGCTGTCTGCAGCTAGACCAAGAGTGAATGGCTTGTGGTTGTTCTGCTCCAGCCGAGGGCTAATGAGTACAGACCCAATATTACCAGAGACAATTTTACAGAAGTCAGAAATGCAGAATTGTCAATACAATCTGCTATTTCAACACTACACTAAATAAAAAAATTAAAAACAGTGCCAAGCAAGCACAAAACACAAAATACATGATCTCTGCTCTAATAGACATTTTTTAGGCTCTTCTAACATTCTACAACTTTCTTTAGACAGCTCATTCCTTGGCCCAGAAAGCAGCTGTTTATGAAATACAACCTAAATGAAAGGGTATCACAAACACCCAAGAAACTTCACATACACTGTGGTGAAATGTGTGTACAAAGGTCAGGAGCCCCTGGGTCAACAGGGATCTTAAAATGTCCCAAAGGATAGAATGTATGGAAGGGGACCACAAAACATGTTTTTGAAAACTGAGAAGCGGATTTCTTACCTCAAAGTCAATGAGCTGTAAATCAGCTACCAGAGTGCTAAGGAGTCCACTATTGTACAGCTCTTGAGCCAGCTGAGCTACCGCTTCTGTCTGAGGTTCTTTTTCATTTGTGCCATACAGAATTTCTTTCATGGCAACCAAATTTTTGGAAACTTCTTCTGTAGCCTGATTTTGGGAGGAAGGTACAGAGAGAAAAACAATTCATTTAACAAACAGATAGACATCATATCTGTGTTAGCTAAAAATCCATTTCTATATTATGTACCCTCAGACCTATGTGCAAGTTCCATCTTGACCTCAGGAGCTGGATACAGTACACGTGTACACGAAAGAGAACAGCATGCACTCCCCATAGGAAGGATAATGTGTACTGAGTATAAAATGGAAAGCCAACTAATGTAGAGCAGAAACAGGACTGACAAGGCTGGGTTCCTCCTCACACTCAGAAACTACTGTGGAAGAGGCATGTGAGCTGATAGGGGATGGGGTGTGTGTGACTAACAAGCAAGTGTCAGGGAGCGTGAGCAGTACAAGACAGAGATGAGGAAGAAGAAAAAGTACAGGGTCTGTATTCGAGTTTGGAGCTCAAGTATCCCCCAAAAGACTCATGGGTGGAAAGCTTGGTTGTAGTTGGTAAGCTTTAGGGTAATGATTGGATCAAAAGGGCTCTAATCCCATAAGTAGATCAATCCACCGATAGATTAATAATTTGATGGCATTTCTAAGAAACTAAGGCCTAGTTGGGGGAAGGTTACAGGGAACGTGCCTTGTCCCTAGACCCCTCTTTTCTTACTATTTATGATTCCTGACTACCGCAAGGTAGGCAGCTTTCCATCAGGATCATGTTTCTGGCTTGCCTCAAGTCTAAAAGCAATGAACCTCTGAAACTGTAAACCTGGACTGGTTAGTTTTTGTCAACCTTATACAAGCTAGAGTCATCTGGGAAGAAGGAATCTTAATTGAGAAAATGTCTCCATTAAACAGGCCCTTGGGGACATTTTCTTGATTAATGATCCCTGTGGGAGGGCCCAGCCCACAGAGGGTGGTGCCACCTCTGGGTGTGTACCTTTGTGTGGTGTAAGAAAGTAAACTGAGCAAACGGTGAGAGCAAGCCATTAAGCAGCATTACTCCATGGCCTCTGCTTGAGGTTCTGCCGATTTCCCTTCATGATGGACCGTGAGCTGCAAGATGAAATGAAGTCTTTCCTTTCCAAGTCACAGGGCACCAAGCAGAACACTTAAGATGGCTTACCTCAGTAGTTACACAAAAGGAGCCTAGCCTACATTCTGCTTTCATCTCACCCAAAAAAGCTTAACATCCAGTTCGGAGAGAAATTAGAAATACAAGCAACCAAAAGAAACGACAGATAATAGACTGAAAAAAAAATCACTATTAACTATAGCCACACATTCACGAAAAACCAAGGGTATTAAATAGAGAAATTGAAGATATAAAGACTTAGAAATAGAAACTGTAATATTTAAGGTTAAAACTACAGTGGATATTAACAGCAGATAAGACACTGAAGAAGAAAACGTTGCTAAGGTGAGTAGTAATAACTATCCAAAAATGAATCATGGGAGTGAAGTACAGGAGGACATCACATTCGTGAGCTGTAGGGTAACTTTAAGTAATATATATAACTATAGTCCCCAAAGCAGGGCAAAAGGCAGACAAAATATTTGAAAATGTGATGAGTGAAAACAATTCTGAATTTGCCAGGTGCACACCTTTTATCTTAGCACTTGGGAGGCAGAGCCAGGCAGATGTCTGTGAGTTCGAGACCAGCTGTTCTCTATACAGCTCCAGGATAGTGAGGACTATATAGAGAGATCCTGTCTTTAAAAAAAAAAAAAAAAAAAAAAGACCTAAACAAACAAAAAATATGAATTTGATTAAAAACTGTCAAAATAAATATTGATAAAAGGTAAATAAATCTCAAGTGTAAGAAATAGGAATAAGGTGGCTGGAGAAATGGCTCACTAGTTAAGAGCACTGGCTACTCTTCCAGAGGACCCAGGTTTGAGTTCTAGCCCCAGTCTGGTAACTCCAGTTATAGGTGATATGATGCCCTCTTCTGGCCTCTTGGGCGCCAAGCATGCATGTGGTACACAGACATACATGGAGGCAAAACACCCTTACATATTTAAAAAAGTAAAAAGAAATAAGATTATATTCAAGATTACGGGCTAAAGAGATGGCTGTGGTTAAGAGCATTTGTTTTGCAATAATGAGGACTGGAATTCAGATCCTACCACCCACATTATGCCTCTAATTCCAACTCAGAGGGCTCCAACACATTCTTCAGGCCCCCACATGTACACATGTGTGCATGTGTTGTAGGGTATTTGTACACTGTGTGAAGATGTATTTGCTGTGATTGGTGTAATAAAAATCTGAATGGCCAATAACTAGGCAGGAGGTATAGGTGGGATTTCCAGGGAGAGAAAAGAAGAGATGAATCTAGGCATGCAAGACATGAGGAAACAAGGAAGAAGCAGGATGCAGATTAGTAGAAATGGATTAATTTAAGTTATAAGAGCTAGTTAAAAACCAAGTCTAAGCTAAGGCCAAGCTTTCATAATTAATAATAAGTCTCTGTGTTGTTATTTGTGAGCTGACGGCCCAAAGAAAAACCTGTGTATACACATGTACTGAGACACAGATACAGACCCAGAGGAGAGGTGTGCACAGATATTCAGAACAATGCAATGTTTTAATGTGGTGATAGAGAAAAATCTTAAAAGTAGCTGTGTGGGGGTGAAGGGAGTGGGGTGAGGGGAAGACCAGAGACAAAGAAAAGCAAAGAATGTCGACAGACTTCTTGGCAGAAACACGTAAGTTAAAAGATAGTGGAGAATTGCTTGAAAAACATACAACCAAGCTATCATCCTAGAATTTTATACTCCAAAGAAAATGTTTCAAAAAATAAAGATAATTCTACATAGTGAGTTCTAGGATAGACAGAACTACCTAGAGAGCCCATTTCACCTAGAGAGCCCATTTCAAAATAAAACAACAATAAGAAAAATGAGTTTGAGATGTATTAAAGTTAAAAGATACAAATGAGGAGAAGAAAATGTGAGTAAGGGCTGGAGAGATGGCTCAGAGGTTAAGAGCACTGGATGCTCTACCAGAGGTCCTAAGTTCAATTCCTAGCAACCACAATGTGGCTCACAACCATCTACAATGAGATCTGGTGACATCTTCTGGCCTGCAGGCAGAACACTCACTGTATACATAATAAATAAATCATAAAAAAAAAAAAAAAAAGGGAAAAAAGAAAATGTGGGTAAATATGAAATTTTCCTTCACTATTAAAGAAAATTTGGTTGTTTTGTTTAAAGCAAAATAGTATATTCTAAAGTTACTGCATGTAGAACAAAAAATGCGTGACAGCAATAGCTCGAGAGGTGTAACCAACACAGAATCATATTTCCTAAAGATGGATTATCAGAAGTTAGAGATGTTATGAACATATGCCTTAAAGCAAATACTTAAAGAAAAACCCCACACAGATAAAGGTGGTAGCAAATGCTTATTATCCACTACTTGGGAATCCAAGGCAGGAGGATTGAGGGTTCAAGACCAGCCTGAGCTACAGTGAATTCAGGGCCAGCTTATATTATTACATGGTATGAAGCTGCCTCATAAAAACAAGTAAGCAAGCAAGCAAGCAAACAAACAAAAACTAAACCCATCAAAATATAGAAGGCTTGCTATAGATCAACAAAGGCCCCTTAAATGGATTGAATAGTAAAACATAAAGGCTGTAAAAATCTACATTAAAAAGAAACTAGAGCCGGGTGGTGGTGGCGCACACCTTTAATCCCAGCACTCGGGAGGCAGAGCCGGGCGGATCTCTGTGAGTTCAAGGCCAGCCTGGTCTACCAAGCAGTTCCAGGAAAGGCGCAAAGCTACACAGAGAAACCCTGTCTTGAAAACCCAAAAAAAAAAAAAAAAAAAGAAACTAGAAATAAACCTCAAAGGTCAAGTTAATTCAGATTTATAGGACACCAGCCTGTGACACTATTCAGAAAACTTATCCAGTCCCCAAGAATCCCTTTACAACCAACCATGGAAACTTCTTACCAAATGATCACACAACTTCATCGTGCCTATTGACTGCCTCCAGTAATGCTGTATTAGCAGATCTCAGAATCAGACAAACATGGCCTCAATATATTGTCTGATGTCCCAAGCAGTAACCTCTCTTCCACTCAAAGGTCTATTTGCAGTAGTATATGCAGTAGTAGTATAAATTATCATCTCCAGAAAACCTCTTATCAACTTTGTAAATTACTCTTCTAAGAAAGGGAGGGTAATGAACGTCCCAAACCTGCCCCCCCCCCCCAATGAAATGATACAGAAGATCTTGCACACGGCACAGCACTGCTTCCCTGACAGACGCTGACACAGCTTAAGGGAATCCTTAAAAATCTGGGCAATCATAAAACGCAGGGAAGAACTTAGCATGGAGTGAACCTCTTTGCCTTCCATGGCTGCTACAACTTAAGGCCAACTGGAGTGCAAGAGACTGCACTGTAAGGCTTTCACTTTCCCCACGTCACCATTCAACTGCATTATCATCAGCCCAACACCCGGCTGCACAGACATCTCTGTGTTCTGAAGGATACTCAGTAAATTGCCTATTACACTATTCTTACAGTTGAATCATCTGTCTAGTTATGCCCCTGTGGCCTGCCTAAACTGCTAGCCAAAACGTCTAGAAGGAAAGAACCACAATTGGGCCTATTATCATATCTTTGAACTACCCACTCTTTTCAGTAATGATTTAATAATTTTGGGGTATGGCTACTCAGCACTATTTTGCAAACTGTATTTATAAAGATTTTTGTTAACTATCTTGATAAAATGGCATTTCTTTCATATTCTGACTGTAAGAAAATAAAATGAAGCTAATTTAATAAAATCTTTGCACTAAACCATTTTGACCAGGTGCAGTGGTCCGTGCCTTTAATCCTGGCAGAGGGAGGCAGATCTTTTTGAGTCCCAGGCCAGCTTAGTCTACATAGCAAGCTTCAGGCCAGCTAGGGTTGTATAGTGTGACTCTGACTTAAACCTATTCTGATTACTAAGGCTTTCCTCTCTAAATGCTTACAAATTGCCCTTCATCAATCCTACTATGAAATCTTAAGAATCTATGTTCAGCAGAGCTTACCTTTTCTGGTCCAGTATCTACCTTATTATCTACAGTACTTAGATTTCTGAATAGTTCAACACCTCACATGCAATAAGGAACCCTGCTGTGGGATGTCTTTCTGTATGCTGTGAATATGTGTGGCTCCCACTAGATAATAAAGCTGTTTTGGCCTATGGCAAGAAAGCTTACAGCCAGGCGGGAAATCCAAGCAAAGATACAGAGAGAAGAAGGGTGGAATCGAGAGATGCCAGCCACCGCAGAAGGAGCAACAAGATGCCAGCAGACTAGAACGCCACGGCCACGTGGCAACATGTAGATTAATAGGAGTGGGTTATTTAAGATGAAAGAGTTAGCTAGCAAGAAGCTGAAGCCATCCACCATATTGTTTGTAATTAATAAGCCTCTGAGTGATTATTTTGTAAGTGGCTGTGGGACTGCAGAGCCAGGCAGGACTGACTGAGAAACTTCTGACCACAGAACCCCAAATGTAATTTTTCTGGACCAAGAGGAAATCGTTTAACAGCAGGACTGACTCTATTATAATCTGTTTATATGCACTGCCTTTTCAGTTCCATCTCATTAACCTTTATTCCAAGTGATTCTCAATGACAAGAAAAAAAATCTGCACTTACTAGGGTTTCTGAGTGTATTCCTTGGTAGTTTTATGCCCATGATCCTAAATGGCAGGTCTCCTTTAGCCTCCTTTGCTTTCTGGTTAGACTCAAGTTTTAATGCTCTTAGAAACTCTTAGTTCATCCATTTTGAAATCATTATGATTTTAAAATTTGAATTCAGGTCAAATCCCATGCTTTCTTATGATGGCAACAGGTGCCCAAGAAAGGAGTAACAGCTAAAGGGCAGCAGTCTCATTGTGAGGTGAGGAAATGCTCTAGAACCGACTGCAGTTATGGTCAATCTATCCATAAATAAACTCAAAGCACATGGAATTATATACCTTAAAAGAATGAACTGCACAGCATGCAAATTCTATCACAATAAATTCTATACACAAGAGAGGAAGGAACAAAACAGGAGCTTCTGAGCCGAAAGCCCCTTCCTTTTCAGAAGACGCACTACCTGCCACATGATGGGTGGGGAGCCAATGACAATGGAATTACACCCATCCACCTCTCAATGCTCACTTGCTTTTGGATTCTGATGCCCTCCTGCCCTCTTGGGAACCCCTGTTTTATCTCTTCTTCTTATACAGCCAATTCCCAATTCATCCACGGTTCAGTTTTTACACATGGTCAAGATTCCCCTTAACAGAACCAAGTAAGCTCTTCCTGGACACCACAACTCCTCCCAGCTACACTTCACCCATAAGTAAGTCTCTCAAATATCTGCCCATGTTTGCCACAATCCACATCTCTTTCCTTGTTCACAGCTCCTCCCAATCCCACATGGCTCCTACACCTACACCTGATTGCTTTTGGCTAACCGGACAGTGACTTGCACCCCACTAAGAGCAATCTCAGTACACCTTCATTGTACTTGCTGCTTACTACACCCTTCCCTATCCTAATTGTTACCTTTCCCACCTCTCTAGTTGCTTCTTGGTCTCCTTTTCGGGTTGTCCTCCTTAACTAAACCTTTAATTATCAAACTTTCCACAAGGCCAGGTATGAGGTCTTCCTTCCTTTTGTCATTCTGCAGTCTCTCTCTAAATGATCTCATCCACACCCACTGCTTTAATTAATTCCTAAAGGCAGATGCCTCACAGATTCCTATCTTCAGTTCTCCCAGGCTTTGCCACTTAGCAGTCAATACAAAATGTCTCTATTTAGATGTCTTATGGTACAGTACCTACCTCAAACCCAATGTACCTGAAACAACTCACGCTGCTGTCCACTGCCTGGTATTCTTCTCTTGTCCTTAGTTCAGA
>CABHPP010107560.1:0-22225 GCA_902168425.1 Peromyscus attwateri
TCTCTCTCATGTCCCAGTGACCATATCCTGTGAAGTCTTTGTCTCATTAGCACTTAGTATTCCTGATAGATAGAGAAATTGACAGCAGCATTGCTGGGCATGGTGGTGCACCCCTTTAATCCTAGCACTAGGAGGGCAGAAGCAGGTGGATCTCTATGAGTTCAAGGCCAGCCTAGTCTGCAAAGTGAGTTCCAGGACAGCCAGAGTTGCTACACAGAGAAACCCTGTCTTGAAAAGAAAAAGAAAAGAAGAAGAAGAAGAAGAACTGACAGCAAGCAGCAGCAGTTTTCTTAAAAACTGAACTCAAAACAGAGGTGTTGCTGTAATGAAAGCTATCCCTACTGACTGGAAGGTGTTATGTATGTTGTTTGAAGGAGAAAAGCAATATCCACATGTGAACCCTGTGAAGTATAGTACCCACTTCTAGGAAGTTCCTTCTGTTGCAATAGTGACAGGAACATGTTGAGTGTAACCACTTTCTGATTGAAGCCCTGCTCCACAAGATGAAACTTATACTTAGCACCATTATCAGACAAAGAACTTGTGGCTGGGGCAAAGGCACAACTGAAGAACCTACTACTGTTTTGTTGTTGTTGTTGTTGTTGAATGGATATAGCTTTTATGGCTTACCATTATACCCACAGATTAACGAGTCTCTCAACCCTCATTTAGATGTTTCTGACTTCAGTAAACGGTGATTAACACTGAAGCCTACAATTGGTCATGGTTCAAAGAATCAGAGACTGGAGAATGTCTTAATGGAACATATATATCATATTCTGTCCTTCCTAGGCTTAGGGATCATTGTGGAAGAGGGAGCAGAATGAGAAGAGTCAGAGACAGTACATAACTACAAGGAAATGGTATCTTCTGGACACCATAGGACAACTGCAAATGTTCATTTACAGCAGTCCTAACAGCATACATCACACTTGTGTAAGCTCAAACCCGACCAAATCTCAACATGTAGAGGTTAGGTGAGCTCAAATTCCCACCCCTAGACCAGGGTAGTATTAGCAAGTAATAGCTGCTGGGAGAGGGAAAGTCAATCCCTGTAAGTCAAGCATGCCCCAGACCACACATCCAAAAACATATAGAAAGAACAAATTGAACTTGATGAATACAAACAATGAAAAAGAAGACACAAATATGGTTGGGTAGTGAAGGGGTGGATATAGGAGGAGTTGGGGATAGAGGTGAATATGAACAAAACACAGGTTATAAAATTATTGGAGAACTAATTATTTTTTTAAAAAACTGAAATAAGAATTAGATGGAATTGCTTATGTTTTGGGTAAGTTAATAAATGTTTATATCACTAGGGAAAAGGAAGGGGTATTAATAATATGCATCATGCAGTGGTATAACAAACACTCATCACCAATAAGGCAAGGGGTAGAATTAAATTAAAAGCAACTTATTAGAAAATTTAGTATCTTTAGAATATACCATGTGTGACAGTAACATTTTCAGACTGACAGGTAATATGACTACTTTATTCAAAGAGAAAGAAAATGGGAAGTCTAAATCCTCAATTCAAGACTTGAGAATGAAAATCAGAAAGGTACCAATGAACACAAGTTATTTCCAACAGCCATGGGAATTCATCACAATATCTTATGATGCCATTATAATTTCTCTGTTCTTATAATAATAATGTCAACATTTCCAATCTCTTATGTCAAGGTAAAGCATTGTTTATGAAGGCTTGGACACTTGCAGTGGGTCACAAACAACTGGAGGAACTAGATGAGGATGAGAATATCTCCAAGATTCCTGTGCTTTCCCTCTTCTAGTAAAGAACTATTCAATTCTATAGGAATAGCTAGTGATTTACCATGGAAGAGAGTCTCTTAAAGGAATCCTAAATTTTCATACGACTCAATTTCAGTATTCTCAGATTCTAAATCCAAAATAATGTCCATTTCCCATTATAGTCCTGGTGAACATGGAGTTTGTGTGAACTGTTTACACACAAAATATGCTATATTTTTTTAATGTTGACAGTAATATATGGAAACCAGTCTGAGAATGCGTTTTTGGAAAGTTATGCCATATTACAAATAGATTCAGCCAAATTTTTAATATATTTTGCATTTTGATTTGAAAACTTTCAAGTGATCTAACAGCCTACTATCCAATGAATGGAGAATCAAAGTTTCATATAGTCCCCAAATGTAATGTCTTATATGCTTGCAAATACTTACATTGAAACATAGCTAGTTGTCTATGGTGTCTTACATAGCATTCCCTATAGTTATACTACAATCTCAAAATTGAGTAGCTGTGACAGAGGCAGAATGGCTCATGAGGTCTAAAAGAGCCACCATCTGAACATTTGGAGAAAAGTTTGCCGGCCCTGAGCATAGAAGAAAGACATCTAAATCCCAGAAGATGAATATCTTGGAAATGATGGTCTGCCTCTCAAACATGCTTGTTGGGAGGATTTGAAGCCCATTAACACTCCGTGTTAATGTTGTCAGATCTAAGATATGATCAGATTCTTGGTAAGAGTAACATTTACTTTCTCCAAATGCTATGGTGATCCAGTGCTCTCAGTAGCAGAGGTCTATTTGGAACATGTAAGGGCAAGAGTCAAGGGACTACACATTCCACAATAAGCTTACCAGGAGAAATAATCATTATTTGGGGAACCATGTGACTTGTTTGGTGATTTCTAATCAATGATACAGTTCTTTGGAACGGAACTGGTAGGCAGATGTTGGTAACACATAAAATTTAAAATTCCAGATCTAATTTCAAAAGCCTTAGCTGTATAGCTTCCTATTTTGTTCACAGACATAACTACAACAATGCTGGAATTGGAAATCCCTAATGGAGATGTCGCCCTCAAAATCAGTCTTCCAGTTTTTGTCCTGGGACCCTGAATCTTTGTATTTCATTGTGTCTGAGCACTGAAAAGAAGAGAAATACCTAGAACTTCTGAAGATAACTAGATACTAATTGTTCTCATGTTAATCCCTGGAATTCTGAAACACAAATGAGATCCCTCAGTTAATGTTGAGGGATTATGCTGTTTAGATGATAAATTGATTATATAAAATATTATATACACACAAATAAAAATTAATCTTAAAAATTCTATGCACTTTGGAATATTTAAATTATTTATTAATATAGACATCTTTCCAGTAGCAAATTAGTAAGACTTTGATGTAGATATTTACATATGAATCTCATCTCTTAAACTAATAATTTCTTTAAAAAATCGAAATAGTACAAACAGCATCAGAACAGTATTTCATTGTTTTTCTCACAGGTTGTATCACTTTTTTTGTTATATGGGGTTATTTACTCCAGAAAATAGTGATCATTTGATATCTACACAATAGCATCCTGTCGAGTATATAGATGTCATTTGTTAGTTAGGTCACATTAGGAATGAGAACCAAAAATGTCTTAAAATTTAAGCATGAAACATACACTGCTCTTGTAGAGGACTTGAGTCTCTGCAACACTGCGCACCCCCATTGTGAGACTCACAGCTGCCAATAACTCCAGCTCCAAGGAATCTGACACTTTCTTCTGGACTCTGAACATCAGCACATAAATAAACACAATAATAAAAGTAAGAATTGTTTAAAGAAAATCAAGCATGAGTAGATACACAATAAACTCTATGAAAATCTTTCCACATCAACAAACTATCTAGGAGTCCTTTGACCTGAGGTATGCTAGGTGTCCCTTCTGAAGTAAGAGAAAAGATACTGTACATTAGACTTCATAATAAATATTTGCAATATTTAGCAATCCTCTTTGGAAAGAGGCAGCACATATAATAACAGAGTTCATTATCTATCTTATATATTAGAAGATCTATAACATTTCTGGATTTAAATTAGGCCTAAAGAAAGACAAGGCTCTGTAGCAGATTCAAACCAAGACAAAAGCTGTCTGTCCTACTTTCTGAGTTTTATAATCAAGAAGAAATATTTAGTGGTGGTTCACAGAAGTATCACTTGGTGTCCTTTGGCAATTGCAAGCAGCTGTGCTTTACAAGAGTCCCCTGAGTGTTTGTAATAACACTTTTTTTTATGGTGATGGCTAGTTAGAAAAATCACTTCCTAGTTTAGTAGTGAGCATCAGTAAACATTGAATATTGGATTCAAGAATTGAGAGAGCTTTCAGGATCCAAAGTGTTCATTATTAATGGAGCATCACCTAGCCTTAGAACCATGTGGAGAAGCAAGTTGTTTGATGAAAATGTAGGAAGACTGGCAGCTGGCATGGCAGATGGAGTGCAAACGTGTATATGTAGGGTTGTCAGGGTCTCAGTTGCTACAGCTTGTCTTGACTATATCGTCTTTGGTTTTTACAGGAAGTTCACTACAGCCAATTAACCAAGGAGTAAGGACATGTGGTCTGCCTTAAAGCTAGGAGAGTTAGGAAAATGGCTTTCTGCTTCACATTCTTGTACAAGCTGAGAGTGTATGATGTCTGCTTCTAGTCTGTCTGCTGCTCCACTGTTGACAGCAGAAGACTCAGCCCAATGTATTATTTTGTATTAACTAACATCAATTCTTCAGCAGTATTGATGATTTGGTAAATCTTTAAATGCCTTGTAATAAATCTAATTTTGTTCTAACTTATTTCAGAGCATTCTACTCTCTGCAAGTGAACCCTGACTAAAACAGCAATATATTGTGATTTATGAGAATACAGTATAAAATATTCCATGATTTTAAGAACAGTGCAGTTTAATAATACATATAAAGAATAAACAGTTGTACTACTTTTGTTTAAAATTTGTAATATATATGTATATATGTGTATTCATATGTATATATATATATACATATACGTGTGTGTGTGTGTGTGTGTGTGTGTGTGTGTGTGTGTGCTAAAGCAATTTCCATCCTGACAGAATAATGAAGCTGCAATATTTGGGCAAAACAGGCTATTGTTTTTTAATTCTCAGAGTCTAAGAATATATGGTGAATGTGACAAGTGGGAATGCATCTTTGTGCTGAGGACCACAAGAGGTTAAATGCTTTCTTTTGGTTAATAAGTCAACCGCTCTGAATGCTTGGGATCATAAAATGTCTAAACCACAATGTGTTGGGAATTTTAAAATGCAGGTTTACATAACCTGGGTGAATGACTGAAATATTGATGTGGGCATTACAGTGGAAAGAACATTAACTGCCTTTCTTAATTTTGAAACTCAGTATTGAGCTCTGTCTAGCTGGCTTAAATGAACTATCCCTGATGAAGTAACAGCAACTGATACATGGATGATTTGACCAAAGGAGCAGAAAGGTATAAAATAAATAATGTACAAATCTTATTTTCCAGGAACCTTCAGGCCAAGGCCAAGTATGCTTCCTTTGGAAATGTCAGTACAAAACATGTAAATAGTGACATTTAATATATTTAAAAAAATAAAACCTCTCCCCTTCAAAGGTTTTTTTATTTTTTTTTTTTTTTTTTTGTCTAGACTATCTATATACAATAGAAACTCTGGAATTCATTATATTTCATTATATTTCTTCAGGGCTATGATTGATAAAACTGATAATAATATGTACTAACAATAAGTCTATAACCTTGTGGATTTCTCTTAGGAGCCTCAAATATTTTAAATATTCTTGATACATTATGTAGGTAAAAAAATCTAAGTCCAGTTGTCTGGCTCTGAAGTTTGCAAGTTTTCCTCAATGCCACTGAAGTAAACTGAGATAGGAATTTGCGTTTGGAAGGACATCTGCAGATCTGGACTGTACCATTTATTCTTGTTAAGTAACTCTGCAGTGATTAAGGGATGCATCTCAATACATGCTATGGTTTTCTCATACCTACAGTTAGTCCTGGGCTAAGTTTTCAATGTGTCTTTCATCATGCCTTTCTTTTTACAGCTGCCTTTCTCTGTCTATCAGAACTTTCCATACAGGTCTTTCCTCTTTCTCTTGATAAGGCCCCAAGCTCTTAAAAATTGCACATCATTATCTTTGCCCAGAGCCATAATTACTGTTTCCTTGAGATATTCTAGAAGGAACGGTGAGAAAAGTATTGTTTCTTTATGTCCTGATTATCGCTCTTCTAAAAGCACATGTTTAGCAGAGAAACTGAGGCTCAGTTTTATAACCTGACCCATATTGTACAGAATAGCTGAGATCCCCTGTGTTCATTCCCTCATTTGGACAATGGATTCATCAACATAATAGCCATGGGAGCCAGGAGAGAGACAAAGTATGTGTTGTGTTTCATCCAGAGTTAAATGACAATATCCTTCATATGCTACAATCTGTTTATGAGCCTAACCAGCTACCCGAGGCAACCCAGTGAATGATTTCCATCTTCTCCCCTGGGGTGGGAGTGGGGGTGGGGAGGAGACAGTAACTCTTTTTTTACTGGAAGTGACACATATTTCAGATATATCTTTGCTTTTTCTACACACAAAGTATTGATTATCTAAGTCCAAGACTCAGAGAAAGTCTTACCAATCATATAATCCTGTATTAACATCACATCATTCTACTGGATCCACTGGTCCACCAACATTTGGATCAGCTATTTGTCTCTGCAATGACAGAGTTTGGTATAATTCTGAGACAAGCAGCTAAAGCACTCCCAATGGAGGTGACCTGAGGAGGTTAGTGTACCTTATAGTACTGCTATGAAAAACATAGTGTTGCCTGGAACCCAAAAGGTGTGTTAGAAAAGAGTACTTCTTCTTCTCCAAATGAGTTTTATTTTCTATCCATATAAATTTAAGTTCTCCTCTGCTAAGCATCTATGCCCCTTAGGGACTGTGGGAGGCAGATTCAGGAAAAGTTCCTTTCCCAGGGCATGCAGTAAGCTGTGATTTACTACTTTGTCATTTGATGTTCCTTGAAACTTCTGCCTAATAGAGGGAAAGAGAAGTATGTAGGAAACTTGAAGGGTTTTCTGGGGTAGAAAATACAATCTGAAAATTGTATGGCAACCAAGTATATAGTTTGTTCTATTGGAATTTGTAGCTTGTTTGAAATTTTAATATTTCTCCTTTATTTTTGTTTGTTACTTTTTGTAACATTTGTTGTATTTCAAGGTAATTTTTATACAAACTATAATTTTCTCATTTATTATTAATGATTATAACCCCATAGAGACACAAAGCAAAGATTGCTATTTTGTGGTGTGTTCATAAAATACAAAATAATGCCCAGTATACCACATATGTTTTACAAATATTTATAAAATAAATACATTTCCATTAGTACTATAAAAATTATTCTATAATAGATCCGTGTGTACTACTATATCCTAAGTTTGCTGAGGCCATTATTTTTCTTTCTGCTATAGTTGAACTTAGAAAGTTCTCTACAGTCCCATAGATTGAATGTTTATTCCCGAACTGGTAGTGATATTTCTAAGCTAGGGGATGGGGACTAAAATTGTAGATGTAGGTCACTAAGAGATGAACTTTGAAGGTTTTATTTGTCCCCAGCTCCAGAATTTTCTCTTTGCTTCCTGTTCTACCAAAATATTTCTCTGACCCATGATTCAGCCACCATAGAATGAATTGCATCCCTACACCTTCTTTCCATGATGAACTGAAATCTTATGAAATTAATTACGAGCCCAAATAAATCTTTCCTCCACAAACTTGTTTGCATCAGGTATTTTTGATCACAGTGATACAATATAACCAATTCTCTGTATCTTAAACATCAAGAAAATTTATTATTAATAATGCTAAATAATTAAAGAACAATTGACTAATGAATGAATCAGAGCAGTATAATTTTCAAAGAAGATTAACAACATACCCACTGTGCTAGAAAATGTTGAGTTATATTATTTATGAAAAACTAATCAAGAAAATATCACTGTGAGTTGAGGCTAATCTGAATTTGAATTAGTAGCTTTTCATCAAGCATATTATTCATTTTTAAGAGATGTAACACTTATCTTCTACATGTAAAAGACTGAAACTTGTCTGACTCTCATCATATACAAAATTCAAATCAAAATGGATCAAACACTTTGATAAAAGACTTGAAACTTTGACTCTACTAGGAATAACTCAAGAGCTGGGTATTGGCAAGGAATTTCTGAAAAGTAATGTGAGCTCAGGATATAATCATAGAAATTGGCAAATGTGATTGAATCAAACTAAAAACCTTTTATATAGCAAAGGAAACATTAATGATACAGCCTTCAGAGAGGCAGGAAATCATTACTAACTATTCATCTAACCTGGTGTTAGTACCTAAATACACAAATAGCTCAGGAAATTAAGCATCAAAAGAACAAACAAACAAATCAGTTCATAGAAAACTGAAAAGACACCTTGAATAAAGAAATACAGTGTCCAATAACTACTTGGAAAAGATTTCAGTATCTTTAGCCACTAGGAAAATGTAAGTCAATATTGCCTTGAGATTGCATATCACTCTATTCAGAATGATTATGACAATGAAGACAAACAAATACAAAGATTCAGGGGTGAGATGGAGGAAGGAATCATGTATTAATGGTGGGAAAGTAAATTTGCACACTCAAAATTGTGGTTCCTCAAGAAACTAAAAATACAAATACCCTATGATGGTCCAGGTACAGCACTACTGAGTATGCACCCGAAGTAACAGGAAGCACCATAGCCATATATTCATGCAAATGTTCGTTGCAGGGATGTTTTTATTATCCAACTTACAGAATCAGGTTAGTTGTTTCCTGTGATGGCTAATCCTGATTGTCTACTTGAGGGGGCACAGAAACACCTTGGAAAGAAACAGGCGGGCATATCTGCAAAATAAATTAGAGTAAATTAAATGAGATAGGAATATCCATCCTAGTAGTGGGTGGTACCATTCTGTGGATTTGGGCACCAACTAAATAAAAGGGAAGAACAAGTTGAGCATTATCTTATGTCTGTGGGCTTCCTGAGTTTGGATTCTATGTAAACAATTAACTCATGCCTCTGTCTCAGTGTATCTCCTGCTGTGATGGGCTGTACCTTCAAACTATGAGCCAAAATTAACCTTTCTTTAAACTGTATTTAATAATTTAATTTATTTATAATTTTATGTGTATGAATGCTTTTCTGTATGTATGTCTGTGTCTCATATGCCTTCCTGGTGCCTATGGAGGCCAGAGAGAGCTTTGGATCCCCTGGGAACTGGAGTTACAGACAGTGATAAGCTGCTATGCAGGTGCTTGGAATCATACCCAGGTCCTTTGGAAGAGTAGCCAGCATTCTTAACCACGGAGCTCCTAAAGCACAGCCATCCTAAAGTTATTTGTTGGACATTTTGTTATAGCAATAAGGAAAATACGTAATGCAAGAAAATTAGTATTGAGAAATGGGGCAATTGTTTTCATAAACCTGACCACATGGTTCATAGTTCATAGGAATTGGTTTGTGTGAGGAATGTTGAAGAGTTTAAAACTTTGAATGAGGAAATCCTTAGAATTCTGTACATGCTATAAGCAGAGCTGACTGTGATATTCTAGGGGCATCTCTGCAGACCAGAATGCTGACAGACATGCAGATAGTAGCCATGTGGCTTATAGGATCTCAGAAAGGCAAGAATTCTGTGAAGACCTAGACTAGAGAAAGCTCAAGGCATACTCTGTCAGATAATCTCGATGCATTATGTGTGAGTCCCAAGGACTTTAATGAGGCTGAATTAAAAAGTAATAACTAACTTGTTTGGTAGAGAAATTCTCAAGAAATGGTAGCATTCAGGCTACCCCATGGTTATTGCTTACTGTGCTCATCCAAATGTACATTGAGAAAACAAAAAGTAGAACTGAAATATATAAAAAAGTGTGCATGCTGACAAGAAAAGGGGTGTAAATTTAAAGTCAGAGAAAAGACTTCGAAGGCAGCCATAATTGCTAAACAGGTTTGCCCCCATTGAAAGAAAACCTGGCATTCTGCATTGAACAAAAGGAAAGGTACCCGGAGGCATGAACTCATCTATCAGTAGCTCTATTTTATGAAATTCAAATTCATTTGAAAGGAAAAAACCTAAATTGAGAGTGCAGGGGTTACCTGCTAGAATAGACACTGAGGGATCTGCTTCCGAAGAATCATCACACAGAAGCAGGTGTACTGTGGATCAAGAGGGATGGGGGCCTGCTCTATCCCAAGCTGACAACAGAACTTGGCAACAGCATCAGTCTGACATCAGTTTGCTGGCAAGAAAGATCCAAGAGTGAGAGTGTCATAGAGTCTCACATCATGATTCTGGAGATCAGGTGAGGTCAGGCACTGGGTGGCACAGCTTGAATCCCGAAAAGGCTATGAAAGGTCACTGCATGATGGCAAGACCTAAGTTCCAATGGATATCACGGGATATTATTGATTCCAGGACCATGTTACCTCCACTAAGAAAAGCAAAATGAGCCCAAGAGAAAGGCTATTTGTGCCATAGGTACACCACTGGGTGTGTAGGGCTTTCCAGACCTTTGGTACTCAGACAATTCCATCATCATCATTCCACATAATGGACATAGAGCTTCACTACTTGATGGTTACTCTGTTGAGTACGGTCTTGCTTTGTTCTGACCTTTATTTGTCATTTATCTCCTTTAGACTGGTGATGTTTACTCTCTAACCTTGCATCTTTGGAGTATGAGTATGTACCATTTTTGTGTAGCAGCTCACAATTAAGAGATTGCCTCATGTCTATGACTTGAGCTTTGGGCTTTTAAACTGTACTGGAAGTATTAAAGATTGGGGACTTTTGAAGATGAACTGTGTATTTTGCATTATGATTTGACCATGAGGTCAAAAAGGGAAAAGTGTGGAAAGGTACGGCTTAACTGTGTTTGGGTGTCAAGATGACAAGAGGTGAAACTGTTATGGTTAATCTTGATTGTCAACTTGGGAAAATTTAGAATTATTGAAAAAAAGAAAACCTCTGGCCATCTCAATGAGAGTTTCTAGATTGGGTTAAATAAGGTAGGAAAACCCAGCCACAACATGGGCATCACTATTCCATGGGCTGTAGTTCTAGACTGAATTAAAAGAGAATATGAGCAGAGCATAAGCATTAACTGTGGCTTTCTGAGAGCAGATGCCGCACAACCAGTCACTTCACGGCCCTGCTGTGCTGCTTTCCCTGCTACAAGGGACTCTACCCTCAAACTGTGAATTAAAGAAATCTTTCCCTTCTTAAGCTACTCTGTCATAGCAACAAGAAATGTGACCAATACTCTCATCAAGAAACAAGGAGATAAATAAAATGTGGTGTGTATAGTCCAAGGATTATTACTTAGTCACGAGAAACAATCCATTTTATTTCCACATGCATGGAACTAGAGATCACTATGTTAAGAAAATAAGCCAGACATAGAAATAGAGGCATTATATGGTTTCTTTTTTTCTTACATGTGTGGAATCTAAATGGAAACAAAACACAACATAGAAAGGATAGGCAAAGTAAGTAGCATTTGGAATCTTTGCCCAATTAGGGGAAAGAGATAAGAAAATTATTACAAGCTAGAGGCTTTCAGTGTCTATATAATAAGTTCAAATCTAATTTGGGTTACATAGAAACATTGTCTCAAAAAACAAAAAGAAAAATAGAAGAAAGTGAACAGACTATGGTTGTGATGATAAAAGTGAGTGATAGGGAAATAAATATGATTAAACTATATTATATTCACATATAAAATTGTCAGAATGAGCCAGGCAATGATGGCATGTGCCTTTAATCCCAGCACTCGGGAGGCAGAGGTAGGCGAATCTCTTAGTTTAAGGCCAGCCTGGTCTATAGAGTGAGTTTCAGAGAAAGTCTGTCTGGAAAAACAAACAAACAAATAAAAACAAAATAGAGTCATAATGAAAACTATCACTAATTATCACTAATATAATATACACTAACAGAAAGTCTTTTAGTGAAAAATTTAATTTCAATGTTTATTATTTTTATTATCATTGATATAACAGAGTAAACTGAAAAAGAATACAAAGTTTTAGATATCAGTACAAATAACTTTCATTGATCATGTATTTCCAGAGCATGAGGTTTTAACGTATTCATTATAAGTGCATTTGATAGAAAACTGATTGTCCTAGTTGGGGTTACTATTGCTGTGATCAAACACCATGACTAAAGCAACTTAGCAAGGAAAGGGTTTATTTGGCTTACACTTCCAACAGTCTATCACTGATGGAAGTCAGGACAGGAACTAGAACAGAGAAGAAACCTGGACGCCAGACCTGATGCAGAGATTATGGGGAGCTGCTTACTGGCTTGCTCTCCATGGCTTGCTTTCTATAGAATCCTGCTTTCTATAGAATCCAAGACCACCAGCCCAAGAATGGCACCACCCACAATGGGCTGGGTTCTCTTCCTTCAATCACTAATTAAGAAAATGCCTTACAGGCTTGCCTCCAGGCCAAGGCATTAACTGAGATTCCCCCCTCCTCTCAGATGACTTCTACTTGGTTCAAGTTGACATAAAACTAGTCAGGACAGTGATTCTCTCTGTTCATTCACTTTGATTCTATTAAATCAGAATCTATTTGCAACTATAACCATACATGCTTTCTACCAGGAAGTATAAGTTCCACCCATTTAATACAGGTGTATTCCAGAATTTTCATTTCTGTGCAGAACATTGATTTAAATCTATTTGATCTAATGTGTGCTGAGGTCAAATGCTGAGCTGAAAGATAGCAAGAGCGTTCATCAAAATTTGATTTATAACTGAGGAAAATGACAATTCAGGAAAAAAGATAGCATGCTCATTGGGGATAGATACTATCTGTTAATCTAAGTGTTACTAGGAAAATAATTATAAAATTAAAACATACACCAGACAACTCTATGACATGAGATTATGTTATTCTTCAATTAAGATGATGAAAATGTAATAAATATCTATCACCCTGAATGTGTGTGAAAACAGAAGGAAAATTGGCATCAATAATTTTATTCTGCTACTATTAACCAAAAAGAAATTAATCATACCAGAAGAGAATTTTTTAAAGATTACCCTGCAATTAAGCACCAAACAAGCAATGAAACATGTTACAGAATAATGGATAATAGCACAAAACTATTTTATTCCAATTTATCTCAAAAAAAGCAAAATCTATTCAGATTGATAAAGAAAAAATGGTTTCTTTGGATCTTACAACAGATAACAAATTCTAAAGTACTTAAATAACAAAAATTTAAAATATGACCTGTTTTTTGATTATTTCATCTAGAGACTGCTTTAAGTCCTAATATTCTGTCTTCTTTCTGACTCTCTCTGCTTGTGAGGCTTTTCTCCTTTTGAGTGCTCTAGTTGGTTACTGGGATTTTCAATTCCATCTTAATTTTTGCTTGAATCTTCTTAAATGTTTTTGTTTGCCTCTTGTTTTGTTTTGTTTTTATTTATGCTTCTCTCATACAATATATTCCCCACCAGAGACCCCCTTCCCTCCTCCCAGTCCCTCCTACCTCACCTCTCCCCTAGATCCACTGCTCCTTTGTTTCCCTTCAGAAAAGAGCAGGCCTCCCAGGGATATCAACCAAACACAGCATAATGAGATGCATTGAGACTAGGCACAAATCCCCATACCAAGACTGGACAAAACAATCCAGTAGAAGAAAAACAGTCTCAAGAGCAAGCAAAAGAGTCAGATATACCCCCAATCTCATAGATAGAAATTCCCAAAACACCCTAACAGATGCAGACACCCATATCTATACATTAGATGGAGCTCAGAGAAGCCTGAGGAAGAGGGGGAGGAAGGATTATAGGAGCCAGAGAGGTCGATGACACCCGGAGAACATGGTCCACAGAATCAACTAAGCAGGGCTCACAGAGAATGAAGCCGCAATCACAGAGCCTGCATGGGTCTGTAGGGTCATGTTCAATGTTTTTATTTCTTTGTGGAATTCTATTTTCAGATCCTGGATTGTTTTCATCAATTCCATCATCCTCGTTTGTGTTTTCTTGGGCATCTCTTGAGCATTTATTCTTTAAGTACTTTCTCTTTAAGTTCATAGAGCTGTTTCTTTGTATGTTCTTTAAATCCCTTGAATCATTTAATACAGTTTATGATTGTTCTTTTAAATTTCGTGTCATGGGGTTCATCTAGGTAATATTCATTGGCAGACATTTCTACAGGAATCACGTTTGTGGTGGTAGGACATATTGCCTCTATCTTTCATATTGTTTGTACTTTTGATGATGATGTATAGGCATGTGGACTTGTCAGTTCTTTGTCTGTTATTGGCAGAGGCGATTGAGGCAGAAGAGAGTATATTCAGGTTATGTTGGGCCTAGAAGTTGGGTATGGCTTAGGTGGGCATAAAGGTAGACAGAAGGGACTGGGCTGGTGGACAAGATGTGTATCCCAGGAGTTTACAGGTAGGTCTAGGGGTTGGAGAGGGTGAGTGGAGTAGCAGTTAAGGTAGACTCCCCCTGTGTGAGACTCTGAAGATGTGCAAAGTCTGGCTTAGTGGAGAGGTTGGATATGATGTGGGAGGGGCCTGTATGTCTGGGAAAGGCAGAGTTGGTTCTGTTGGTAGCACTATTGGCAGGCATTGCCCAGTGGTAAGGACAAGGGTGACCAGCCTAGGTTGAGAAACCCGATGTGGGATCTGAGCTAGATCTGGGGCTGGAGTGGGACAGTATGAGGAGGGAAAGATCAGATACACTTACCCAGCAAGACCCTGGAGAAGGATGACATAAATGTTTTAAAGTAAGTTGAAGACCACTGTTTGGCCAAGAAATTAGGTAACATCTGTCCAGTGATACATAAAGTATGTTCCATTTAATATTTGTATGTTATATATATAACTTGTAAAATTCAATAAAGTTTGCAAAGTACATGATTTGTGGAAGAAATAAGTGTTGTTTTGGTTGTATGAGTCAGCAAATTAGACAAGATTATTGTTATAAATGTAGAGCATATGACAAAACGTATTTCATAAAAATGCAATCATTTGTGTATCACTGAGAAATCAATGTGATGTCAAAATAGCAACATTGATTTTTCTGTAGCAAAATGAAGCCACAGAAATTAAAACATCATATTAAATTAACTTCAAAAAATCAAATTTTACCAAGTAGAGAATAGGAAAACACATTAGTAACCGATTGGGGAAGTTTCTTGACTTCTTTAGAATGTTGCTTCAGCTTGATATTAAAAAAAGCAATGAATTTTGTTGCTGATATTCTATGGAAATATGAAAATAGATATTAGTTCTAAACTGTCATCCAAATGAGATCTGCTACTGCACAAAATGGATGTAAGATGTTGGTTTATTCATTAATAAACTAATATAAAATAGCACTGGATTGTAAAGGGTGGCTTACTACCTTTATTCTTAAGGGTAATATAAAATTCTCAAACAGTTTAGATTTTCACCCAAAACAATCCTTATAAAATACAGCACCACAGCTGGGCGGTGGTAGTGCATGCCTTTAATCCCAGCATTCGAGAAGCAGAGCTAGGCGGATTTCTGTGAGTTCAAGGCCAGCTTGGTCTACAGAGTGAGATCTATGACAGGCACCAAAACTACACAGAGAAACCCTGTCTCAAAAAACAAAAACAACAACAAAAAAAAAAGAATCACAAGTAATACACATCAAATGATCTGTATCAGAGTATAACAAATATTTTAGCAGAAGGTTTCAGATAGCATATTCATGTAAAAATAAAATGGACTGACAGTTACAAGGGTTTTAATAATCTACATAAGTGTGACAGGCAACATTTCAGTGTATTTACAAGCTGAAATTATAGGTTACTTCTTATATGGCAGAATTATAGAAATCAGTTCTGTAAGTTTTTTTATACATAAAGGAAGATCAGTCTACATTAAAGAGTAAAATCCACCACGATTTTTATTATGAATGATAAACTATGATGTCTTGGTAGTATTTTTATGGGGTAATTTCATTTAAATTCCTTCTATATATGTATGTGTATATATTTTATGAAGCTTCTATAGAAGTAGGTTTGCATATGGCATTTTCAAAGACCTCAATGTTATCTTTCTCCATGCTTTCTCTTCTACTATACTCTCCCATCCCACACCCCACTTAACCTTTCCTGTTCCCTTTTTCCCCTCCATCTCCTGACCACCTCCATTCTATCCCCCTTCCCTTGAAATATACTCCCATTATTTCTTACTAGTTTCCTGGCCACTTTTGCTACCCCAATTGTTTTATTTATTGTTTTAGAATTTCATATCTGCATTTAAATTCATCATGTACTCTCTCAATCCCATCCCTCCAAATCTTCCCTTCCCTTTGTCTAAATAGAATATCTATATGACACCCTCTACCCACAAGGCTAAGCGACAGTTATGAGGGGGGATCGTAAAGACTACAGCAGCCTGAGGTGTTGGCTGTCTGCAGTGAGTCAGTATGTGTTAGGCATGACAACACCAGTGTACGCAGCACCTGGTGCTGCATAAACTAGAGTCTTTCAAAATCTCAGCATTCATGAAGTGCCGCCCAAGGGGAGCGGCCATCAGCAATTGATGGCTGTTAGGGAAGAAAGAGTCAGCTTTCTCCAGAGTTGCAGCCCCTGACAGGCTACCCATGCTCCAGTAAATTTCCCTTCATCTATGCACATACAGGGAACACTAAGTGGACTCTGTGGGTTTAAAAAAAGAAAGAACATAGGAAGATGGGAAGGAATAGTGGTGAGGCATCTGAACAACAGCTGGAAGAAACTCACTCCTAAGGGCAGGCTTAGCTGGCTTGAACTGTATTTTGAAGCAAGTCATCTAGATTTGGATTTTGGCCATATATTGGTGCTAGATTGAACTGATGAAGAGGAAAAATTGAAGAAAGGGGGGTAAATTTGACCAAAATTGTATTATTGTATTATATATATATATATATATATATATTAATCAAATAATAAAATGCAAAAAACCCTCAAATAATCAAAAAGTACAAAACTACTAATTATGGGAAAATTTATTAATTCAGTTTAGCAATAATTATTTAATTGTTATGTAAAGAGAATAAAGTAACAGAAAGATATACCCTGTTCAAACTCTTATATTTAAGATTATAAGTATTAAAAGAGAGAAATATAATTATTTTTTAATCTTTCACACGTAACATTGCCCATTAGAAATTCAGTAATCATTTACTGCTCTAGTGGGCAGCATGAACCGGGGAGAGCAGGACCTAAAAATGCGGTGGTCTAAAGTCTCATGCAGTAGCTAACTTTATTCAGAGCATCAGACAATTTATACTCTGAGGGTTACAAAGTGTCACCTGAATAAAGTACATAATCACAAGGACAAGCTGCACATGGCGAAACATGCTTTTCTAAGAAGCATAAGAACAACAGCTGTAATAAACTCACTCCTATCCTGTACCTGGAGGGAGCAAGAAAATACATTCCTAGAACAATTCTTTGTTTTGAAGAAACTGAAGTCACACAATGTATTAAAACAATTTAAAATAGTATGATATAAGTCAGTGGATTAGTGTTGGATTTTCCATCAGAAATCTTGAGCCTGAGTACTAATTATCCCACTTAATCTCCAAATTTCACAATTTGGCTTTCTGTTTCTGTTTCAGCTTTTTAGAGATTTTTAGAGAATTCGAAGGTGAAGTTTTGCCACTGAGTTGGCTGTGACTGTTCTGGTAGTTTGATTTCCTAGAATACATTTGGGGAGGTCATGTCATATGCTAATTCTTTCTTCCTAATCATGTATCCATGACAAAAATGGAGTGAAAATCATCTTGCTCCTTCCATTTTCCCATGGGTCAATATATGTTGCTCAAATGTGAGTTGCCACCAATTTCATAAGGAGTTTATACCTGAGAAGCTATAGGGGAAACACAGTGCCTGATGTATATTAAAAAAAAAAAAAGGTTAGGTCTTGATGCAAGGTGTAATCTTGTTGTGTCCATATGCTACAGACTGAACATGGAGCAACAACGGCTTCCCTCCCCTCACATGTAATGGTGGCAATGGTAGTTAGTAGTGGCCATATTAGTGTATTAGTCAGGTATTCTCTTAAAAAAATACTGCCTAACATACCCTAAAACTCAATGGCTTAAAACTGTAGCAATTCAGCCAATAAAGGGCAGGCTTAGCTGGCTTGAACTGTATTTTGAAGCAAGTCATCTAGATTTGGATTTTGGCCATATATTGGTGTCATATATTGGTGCTAGATTGAATTGATGAAGTCTGTCTACAATCTGTTATTCTCGTGGGAGGGCAGTAAATCATGAAGTGTGAGTATTATCCATGAAGGCAATGTAACATTCTGCTTCTTGTACAACATTCCAATGGTCAAATTAAATTGCATGATCAAAGTTTAAACCAAGTGGTGAGAAAATATACTCCAGACAGCACAAAAATGTGGCAGTTGGTCCAATAAATCAATACAGCACAATGGTAACTCTCTTTGTGATTGTAGGGAAAGCATGATCTGTTTCTGGGGCAATTCAGACCTCGTATTGAAATAAATGTGCAAATCTCAGTGAAATATACATGAGTATAGTACTCTGGATAGTTTTTTCATATGTAAAAAAAGATACAATAATTTGCCTAAAATTGTGAGGATTATATCTAGAAGTTCTAGTAAAATAAGTTGCACAAATGGAAGTTTATTACAATAACTGGTATAATGCTCAAGAAATATTAGTTAACATATCTAAATATGAAAAGCAGCCAATTAACTATATTTCAGATACATGCCACTGGGTGTGTAAATGAGAAAATGGCAGTATGAACAGTCTTGCACTATTTTCAACTCTCTAGAGGAAGTTATTCTAACAGTCATTCTTAATCATGTTGAGTTGGTGTAACAGCATGATCTTTATGGATATCACTTTGGTTGTTGTTGTCTTTTGATTTTTTTATAACGCCCATGGAAATCCAACATGGTATATATAAATGCCCACAGCAAGAGGCAGAAAAAGAAACTGATAATAAATTGTCCCAAACTCAAAACACAAATATTCATTTACTATTCTCTACTTTCAGAACATTTTCTTATAAGAACCTATCAGGGACTTATAATAAAGTCCATGTTTCTTCTTTTAGCTTGCACTGTGTGATCCCAAGCAAGTTGTGAGTGCACTGTCCCTGGATGTTCTCACCTCCATCAGCAAAGTGTAGTGGTAATCATTTCTGTCATGTGTCCATTCCCCATGGGACACAGGGAAGAACAGCAGCAGCACATCTTGAGACTTTCCCAGTTTGAACTGGGTTTTCTAGAGTCCTGTTCTCTCCACATGGGAATGAATTTCGAGGCATAGAAGTGATGTGTCCTGAAGATACAGAACAGCACAGCTCTGATCTTAAGTTTGCTGGGCCAGAAGCCACATAAAGTCCCATATGTCACCAATGCCACCTTGCTAGAGATGCGCCTATCCCTGACAACATCCTTCTCTACAGTCTCTCCTTGAGGGCTGCAGACCTTCGGGATAATTTCCAGCATTTCTAGTCATTTCAGGAGCAAAATTCTTCCTTTGCCAGTAGAATCATTTTTGTTTGTTTGGTTGGTTTTTGGAGGCATGTTTATAATCATTGTTAGGTGTTACCATTTGTCTTGTAATGAGAAATTTGCAAAAAAAATGGCCAATTTTCCATCAAATTTCCCTTAATTACCATTGTATTTTGGGGGATTGTGCAGTTTTTGCATTGTTTTCAAATACAAATGCCTCTTGAAGTCCTGTTTTATGATTTTATTAGTGCTTAATCTTGTATTGTTCTTGATCATTGAGTATTCTTTGCACAAAATTGTGATTGAAGACAATTAGATGTTCGCAACCTCATTCCATTTTGCTCTTTCCTTGCCACTTGAAATTCTATTAAGGGAAATTTTTTTGCATTCCTTGCATTTTAATGATTAAGTCAGTAAATGCCACCTTCCAAAATATTAGATCTGAACTCTGAGTTCTAGAAACAAAGCTATTAAGGTAAATACGGGTATAGTTTATGATAATGTTTGAATAGAAAATTTCCTAAATGCAACTGAAATTCTATCACATAAACAACTTATCATTTTGACTGGTTAATTTCATTATTATATGTAAGCATCTTGTCTCTAATCCTAAATAACAGTTGCTCTAATTTCAGGCAATACTTCATAATGCCACCATGTTAAGAGGCAGAATCTTTGAGAGGTGGCTAAGCCATAGGGTTTGGCCCTCATGAATGGATTAGCACCATTATTATGGAAACTGGTTCCTTATAAATTGGTGAGTTTGAACCCTGTTCTTGCTGTTTTAACTTTACATTGTTCTTATTTGCTATTCTGGTATGTATTCACACAACTATAAGGAGTTCTTCAAATATTATTCCCTTAATCTTGAATTTCCCAACTTTCAGTATAATCCAATTTTCTATTTGGTATAAATGTCCTAGTCTTGAGCCTTCCATTTTAGCATCATGAAATAAACAAGGTAAGAGCTGTTAACAACATCTAGAACTAAGAATAATTCACACACTTATTCATGACATCATGTCAAAATCAGAGTGACGGATTAGTGTCGAGAGTCATCGTCTCTGTGACAATAGTCGTAATTTCAAATCCAAATATGGACACTGATATTTTATCTATAAGATTTTGTACTCTATTTTGGTACCAGGAAGTTCATGTTCCTCATTGTCAATACCATTTGAATTTTCTGGGCAGGTTCCCATTTCCAGGCTAAGCCATTAAGAACATTTTCTTGTTCACATTTTAAAATCATTTGTCTAATTTTGTATTTTAGGGTTCCAAATAACAAGATAATCAAGATAAACTTCTTCATGAAGATCATGTACTGTGGTACAAATGTTTCTTGGGTCCCATCTGGCCCCCACAAACCCTCCCACTTATAAAATAATCACTCAGAGCCTTAATATTATTTATAACTGCTTGGCTATTAGCTCAGGCTTATTACTGACTAGCTCTTACACTTAAATTAACCCATAATTCTTATCTATGTTTAGCCGCATGGCTTGGTAACTTTTCTCAGTTCTGCCTTGTCATCTTGCTTCCTCTGTGTCTGGCTGGCAACTCCTAACTCAGCCCTTCCTCTTCCCAGAATTCTCCTCATCTGCTGACCCCGCCTATACTTACTGCATGGCTACTGGTCAATCAGCATTTTTTTTTAATCAACCAATCAGAGCAACATGTATTCACAGCATACAGAACGACATCCCACAGCACTGTACTTTAGCTACTCTTCTGGGTTCTAATGTAAAGTTATTGCCTATCACTAGGGGAAAAAATTGAAGTTCTAGGTCTAGTTCTTTTATACAGTAATGCATAGGAAGAAGAGCATAAAAAAGTCACAATGAAGAAACTTGTTTTGAACTCAGATAACTGGAATTGAATTAATCAAGTGTCTTTAACTTGCAAAAGACTGAGACCTAGTCAACTGGATTAATTAAAAGAATGAAATTTGTTGAATACTATAACAGGAAATTTCCAGGAATGGTTGGAGACAAAGACTTACATAATATTGTTAAGCTCTTGTCCACTTACTAATCTTTATTTTGCTTGTATAGTGTTGCTTTTACTGTTGGTCCCACATTGGTGATGCTCTTAAAATTTGAGGTCCTATAGAAAAGAAGTAATTGAATATATGCCAATATTTAAATTAATTCTGTAGAAGAACTGTTAAACTCTGGCTTGGATTACAAGAATGTGCTTCCATGAGTGATGTGATTTACTTCCCTCAAAAGTCATGTGGAATGGGAAAGAGATACTTCTTAAGAGAAAAGTGTTTTAGGGGCCCAGGTAGAACAAGAAGTCTACCATGTCATTGAAGCTTTTATGATCTTGTATTTTATGGGTCCACGTAAGTTCAATAATTTATGCTACCTATAAACAACATGTCTATGATGAGATGTATTCTATATCTTGAAATTTTTTGGTATATTGTCAACTTCTGAGACATAAAACATTATTATATTGAAAACAATATTATAACAGAACCTCATAAATTAAGTAGTTTTGGACTTATTGCACAGCAAAGCTGTTGTGTGTTAAAAATTTTATATGCTATGAAACTTGTATTTCAATGTGCTGATTTTACATGCTTTGATAATGGTTGTATAATTTACTTTATTTCAGGATGAGTTGAGAGTATAATAAAATATTCAATATATAACATTCTGTAACTCAGGCCTAGACAACACATTTTCTATAAAAATAGCTAGTAAATATTTTAGAGTTGTGACTCATTCACATTCTCTTGCAGCAACCAGTACTGTCATTGGAGCTCAAAGAAAAGCCAGAAATGTGTAAATCAATGAGGGGAGGTATATGGTAATAAAACTTTACTTGCA
>CABHPP010107561.1:0-10954 GCA_902168425.1 Peromyscus attwateri
CAGAAAGCATCCAACCGTATCTCTAAATCACCAGACTCTAATAGTTGTCATTTGTCTACTGGATGAAGCAGAAAATATTTAACCTGACTTAGAAACTATTTTATAGTGTAGAAGTATGACTTACTTTTCTTATTGTTGTAACAAAATAAACGCTTGACTAACTAGCCGCCAAGGATTTCAGCATAGGATTTTGTAGAAGACATCCCACCACGGCAGGGGAAGAAACAGAAGCCGGAGCGAGGTGGCTGGTCCCATTGCGTCTTCATTCAAGAATCAGAGAGCAAGGAATCCCAGTGCTTCACATGCTTTCCTCCGTGTATTCAGTCTAGGGTCTTGGGCTATTGGATGCTGCTACCCATGTTCAATGTGGGTCTCTTCTCTTCAGCTAAAGCTTTCTCCAAGTGCCCTCAGACACATGCAGAGGTGTGTTAAGTTAACTGAGATCACACTCACTGCTGTTGTCCCTCCCCTCTTCTCTACTTTTATGATAACAGACTCCTGGCATTTCCAGGAATACGAGAAGGATTTGTTGGTCAAACTTTGTCCTTCATTGGTTGGTATACAGCTTAAGTGATACATTGACTCTGAAGTTTTTGTGAGGCCCATGTATGGGCTACCTTATTCCTTTGGTCAATTACAGCTCATTTTGTTGAAGGAATTTCTTTTCCTATGGATCTATCAGAGTCAAATGCTGTGAGAGTGATGGTCTGGACATTAATTTTTTCAATTTTAGTGATGACAGAGTAAGAAGCAAACAGATTAATTAATGACAAAAAATACAAAGAGACTATCTGCTACGTATTATAGTAATTCTCAATATTAATGTATCTGGGATTTAATTTTAATTATATGTTACCATTGAAAGCCATCATATCTGGACACCTATGCAGTTATTTCTTCATTTGCAGTATGGAATGTATGTGTAAAAATTTATAATTTTGATAAAATATTATATACAGTGATTTCTTAACATTTCTTCATTTAAAATTAAGATCTTCTAGCTACCAAGATTAAGTCATATTATCTTTTGTGTAAACTCGTTACATTTACTATAGTAAACAAAACCTAAAATGATACATAATTGCTCCAAATAGGAAAAAAAATGAGACAAACTTCTTATAAGGAATTATAATACAATGAACATTTCAATCTGAGCTTCAATAACTTGGCAGTGGTTTGAAGTATTCTCACTTTCATTTATGACACTCGGTATATAACACCACATATCACTATGCAGTTCAGGGAATGATGTATTATACTTCATAATTTAATATAAAATAAGGATTTTAGGGGATTTAGTATGTTTGATTATCAACTTGTTTGTGTTTAGAGATGTATGTGTTGGTTTCAATGAGATGACCCCATCGTCTCTAGCATCTGAACACTTGGTTCCTTGTTGTTGGTGCTGTTTGAGAAGTGCAGGGCATATGGCCTTGGGGGATGGATGTCACGGAGGTGGGCTTTGAGGTGTCAATGCCATTTATCATTCCCATTGCTATCTCTGCTTCTTAGAGTTCAGCTGTGTGCTTTCAGCTGGCATTCCAGTTCTCACGCCTCCACTCCACCATCGTGAACTCTAGCTCTCTGGAACCGTAATCTGAAATAAACTCTTTGTTTTCTAAGTTGCCTTGGTCACGGTGTCTTATCACAATACAAAGTAACTAATGCAATGTCTAAGAGATTAGTAAAGCACATCTTTGGGTATGTCTGCAATATGTTTCCAAGAATCCTTAGATCATGAGGGCTCTCATCTAATAAATGGTTTAAACCAAGGAGAGATTCAAAATTTAAGCAGACCACTGGCAGTTGTGGTGAAGAGTGAAACTAGTAGGGAAATTGTGTTGCTGGGGCATGCCTTTGAAGAATACATTTTGGCTCTTGTCTCTTCTTATTCTCTCTCTCTCTCTCTCTCTCTCTCTCTCTCTCTCTCTCTCTCTCTCTCTCTTTTTTGCTACCATAACATGAGCAAGTTTCCTATAGCACATGTTCCCTTACCAAATTCTGTTTTCCCTCAAGTTACCCTAAAATGGATCTGGTTGACTTTAGACTGAAACTTTGAAACTGTGAGTCCAACCAAATCTTCTTCCTTTTTTTTTTTCAGGTATTTTATCAAAGCAATGAGAAAGCTAATGAACACAGTGCCTGATTTATTTGTTATACAGCATTTCCCTTCTCTCTGTAAAGAGAATGTCCCAATATTCAGAAGAAATGTCTGGAACTATGGATAGGCTTGCCAGTTAGGGTCACCTGGGAAGAGGAAACCTCTACTGAAAAATGGCCTGTATCGGACTGGTCTGTGGTCATTTACTTGAATGTTGATCAATGTGAGAGGGCCTATTTTACTATGGGCAGTGCTACCCCTGGGCAGGTGGTTCCAGATAATATAAGAGAACAGACTGAGCAAGCCACTGGTATCAAGCAAGAAGACAATATTCCTCTATGCCAGTGGATCTCAACATGTTTGAGATGATATGTTTTGCCAAATCTGCATCTCCAAAAATATTTACATTATGACTCATAACAGTATTAAATTACAGTTATGAATTAGAAACAAAATAATCTTTTTTTTTTTTTGGCTTTTCGAGACAGGGTTTCTCTGTGTAGCTTTGCGCCTTTCCTGGAACTCACTTGGTAGCCCAGGCTGGCCTCGAACTCACAGAGATAAGAAACAAAATAATCTTATGGTTAGGGGTCACCACAACATGAAGAGCTGTATTAAAGGGTCGCAACATTAGGAAGGTTGAGAACCACTGCTCTAGGGCTTCTCCTTCAGTTCCTGTCTCCAGGTCCCTACTGGAGTTCCTGTCCTGGCTTCCTTTGATATTGAACCATGACTGGGACTTGTAAGTCAAATCAATCCTTTCCTTCCCAAGTTTCTTTTGGTTATTGTCTTAGGGTTTTTCTTTCTGTGACAAATACCATAACCAAGAGCAACTTGGGAAATAAAGGGTTTATTTCAGCTTGTAGTTGTAGTCTGTCATGAATGGAAGCTTGAGTAGGAACTCAAAGCAGGAACCTGCAGTACTTCCACATCAAGCATGAATCAAGAAAATAGCCTATAGACTTACCAAAAGATGAATCTTATGGAGGCATTTTCTCAGTTAATAGTCTTTCTTCTGAGATAGGTCTAGGTTTGTGTCAAGTTGACAAAAACCAACCAGCAAAGTCCTAGCAATGTATGACAACAATTAAAAGCAAACCGGACTAGTACCCAGCCATATGTACATCCCAAGTAACCTGATTTAAAATGAAGGCAGATGATTCTAACTATTGCTTTCTAATCATTTACTTTTTCTTTTTGGTGGTGATGGAGATTAAACCCAAGCCTCATGTAAACTCAGCATGTACTCCACCACTGAGCGCCACAGCCAAAGAAAGGCTAATAAGAAGCACCAGCTAATTGCAAGACATCCACGTGAAGAACAATGAAAGACTTGGGCTTGTAGGGGGAAGCACTGTACAGAGAGAAGTCCAGTTATTAGAGCCATGGTAGGGCTTTCTGGTTTCTGCCTTTCAGGAATGGTCATATTGGTCTCTGCTTGCTGAAACTGACCATGAGTGGTTATTGTGGTCATGGTTTTCAAAAGATCAGGCACTGGTGGTTTAAGCAAATAATTCTAATTATAGGCACATGAATATGGTGGCTTCTCATGCCTGAGAAATTATGGCTCAATCAAGATAATGTGGTTGTTAGTTATGTTTTTAGAATTTTTTTTTAGAAAATTATGCAGGGTGGTTTATACTATAATTTCTTTTAACCCTTCTATTTGATTATGGTCAGAAGTACCAACTATCCAATTCAGATGAGGCATGGAATACTTTTCTTACTATTGTAGATTTACTCCAATATAAACAAATGCTGATTAGATCTTGTGAAAGGGAATTCATGCTCTATTACTTCTGTAAGATTATCTATCTATCTATCTATCTATCTATCTATCTATCTATCTATCTATCCATGAGAGTGTGTGCATGGAGAGGCCAGAAAAGGGCATTGGATCCATCTGTGCTGGAGTTACAGGTATCTGCAGAACACTCAGCTTATTACATTTGCATGGGAATCTGAACTCAGGTGCTTGTGCTTGGGCAGTCAGCACTCTTAATCCTTGACTCATCTGTCCAGCCCCAGCAGGGGATTGGTCCCTGGACCCCTGAATACCTAAATTTGCAGATGCTCAAGGCTGATATGAAATATGGTATCTAACTTACATATGCCCTTCTTTGATTTCAATACCTAATGTAAATTTTATGAAAATGTTTGTTAGCTCAGTGAGGTAAGGATGGAAAAATAGTCTTTACAAAGAAGTCAGTATAGATGCATTGATTTAAATACTGTCAATGTCCAGTTTGTTGCATTTGCCAATGTGGAATCTGTAAATATGTGAGTTTGATGACATGTGTATATATGAATGTGTATTGGATTATACATGTGTTTAATCTCATATGTATTTCTTTGTATACCTTTGTATTTTTTAATACACATGGAATGGCTATTGTGTTGAGTTCTTAGGTGAATAATAACATGCAGACATTATGATTATGTAGAAAGATGATGATGTCCTTATCTACAAGGAAGAATCGTGTATGTATGTATGTATGCACATATTATTTATAACAATAACTATTATTTGATTTGTTTCTTTGAAACAGGATCTCTCTATGTAGCTTGGCTGACTTGGAACTTGCTATGTAGATCAGACTGGCCTCAAAATCAACCACAGACACTGGCCTGCCTCTGCCTCCTGATTGCCTGGATTAAAGGCGTGTACCACCGTGCTGATGTCTTTTGTGTTGACACATCATTGACTTCAACATAATTTCCAGTGTGGTAGAATTTTGACATCTGGTGAGTTTAGGTGACCAAGATGTAACGTTCATGATACAAGTCTTCCATTATTTTTGAAAAAATTTAAAAAATTTCAAAATAAACATTGAGTAAAAAGAAGGAAAGAACATAAAATAATTATTTCATTTTTTTCAAGTATTACAGTTGTAATTATAGTAAGAATTTCCTTGATTCAGTTAAGTTAGACCTAGGTACTTGGTAGTCATTCATAATTGTAGAAGAAATTACCTTTATTTTCCAACAAGGGCAAAACCCTTTTGCTGGCCAAAACAATTATCTTTGATAACCTAAAGTAAAATGAAATAACACTAAAAATTAAAATAAAACAATAGTAAAAAATTAGGAGAAAAATGGAGATAAAGAAGCTAGAATCACCTTCCTGACAGGTTTACTTCAGCCCAGGATCAGCTGTGGTGTTTTCATTCATGGTAACTGCCTGGATTTGTGAATGGAGCCATCTTATGCAGCACCTGCAATAGACAGGACATCTCATTCCCTTAGCAACGAGAACGTGATACTCTTCTGAGACTCTGGGGCTCCCATCGTATTACTCTTACTGCTCACAAATTTCAGGCTTGATGAATACTGTGCTCTTCCTTCCATTAGCTCTTTTCTTCTCTATAACCCTTGATTTCACACTTCACAGCATTTTTGTGCTACTGATTTTTATACATTTCCCAACTCTGCCATTATCTACCAATTTGAGAACTTCAGAGTTGGGTTTCTCCATAAAATTCAGTCAAACAAATTGACTATAATTATCTTATCTGATGGGGTAGAACTCTTGTTTACCTCTCATTACCTACTGGGTGAGAAGGCAAACTCTTAGTTGTCTAGTCTCAATCAGGATTGTTGGGTCAGAGAAATCATCCGAATGGATTTATTACGGAGCAGAGTCATATCTCTCTATGGAGCCTCACCAATGGTTGCTTCTTTGCACAAGGCCTGTGCAGTGAGGGCCACACTCTCCCATACAGTTTAGAAGCAGGCGAAGCAAGCAGTTTCATGGGACCCAGCAGGGCACAAATTTATCCCTCTTCTTGAATTTTTCAACCTTGTCTAAGTACTGCATCAAGAAAGCAGAGAGTCCCTTTTAACAATGTGAGAATTTTATTTGCACATAATTTATGAGTCCACCTTTCATAGATGTAGGGGGCTGTATTTTGAAATCTGTGAACCCTCAGCCTTTCAAGAGCTTATATTAATCTCAGATGCTCATTAGGGAGGGAGAGAGAACACTCCTGCATTTAATAGTCTTGGCTTTTCTGCCAGCCCCAGCTGGAGTTGGCATGCGAGTTGTGTTGCAACATCACCCTTTCCTTGTTCTTTTGCTAAATACTCCCAGGTTCTTTCCTGCACATGGAGAACACCAAAGAAGACCATGTCTAATCTACAAGCAAATGAGTCACCTCTAAGGGTGACTCTGGTCGTCAACAAAATTTGAGCCATTTAAGTGTTTGACTTAGAAGAGTTTCTGGGCAGTACGCATTTTGAAATTTTTGAATTTTTTTTATATATTAGGTAAAGGGATATGATTGTAAATAAAGGACTTTTTAAAATTAAAAAAATCCAAACTCATTGGCATTTGTAGATTGTTGTAAATGTCATCAAATGAAGGCCAACAGTAAATTGTTAAGTAGTGGGGCTGGACATGCCCACTAGCAACCACAACTGGGAGCTTGTGGAGAGGAAGGAAGAATAGCTTACTCCACAGGGAAAGTCAAGTTTGCACATGTGGTAGATTAACTTTGTAGGTCACCTGCTAGTGATGAATGTCCTAGCAATTTGTCACATTACTTTCAGTACTACTAAAGATTGGGTTTTAAAGCAAATTAGCTAATATACCACATCTATAATTACCATACACATATTTTATAGCTGATATAAGGATGGTAGTGAGATAACAGTAAATAAACAGCACCACTCACCGACAGCAAGCATAGACTGCATGGAAAGCATCAGGGGGAACAGGGGATAGCATGGCTGGTGCAAACAGGAAGCTGTGGAGTTGTAAATATTGGTTCGAATTTCAGATCATCCCCTTAGCAGACGACCTTGAGAAAATTATTTTACTTCCATGAGCTTGCATTTTCATCTGTAAAAGATCTCATCTGTAGGAGAATTTACTCCATAAATTGGTATGAAGCTATTATAATATAAACAAGCAGTTTAGGATGTGGCTTTTAGTATGTGTTCAATAAACATTACCAAGACATTAGTGGAAAATATGACTCATATATGAACTTTTGCTTCTTTAGAAGGAAAAGAAATATAACAAGCCTATCAAGGTGACTAAAAACAAATTAGTAGGGAGGAACAATTAATTCTAACTTTGGTTTTCAGAAAATTCACTGGGGCTTTTGACTGTAAATTATAAAAAAGAAGGCACCACATAGTCCCCAAAGTTTTGACCAGTCAATATTTTCCTATAATGCACATTGTTTTTGTCTTGCAAAAGAAGACAGTGGTCATAGAAGTTGTTAAGAATAGTATGACGGTGGTGCAAACACAGCTTCCTTTTTCTTTCTTTAATCGAGACAGGGTTTCTCTGTGTAGCTTTGGAGCCTGTCCTGGAACTGGCTCTGTAGACCAGGCTGGCCTCGAACTCACAGAGATCCACCTGCCTCTGCCTCCAGAGTTCTGGGATTTAAGGCATGCGCCACCACTGTCCGGCTCCACATAGCTTTCTTAGCAAGACTTCTAGATATGAAATCACAGTAATTTTTGAAATTATTAAGACCCTTTGATGTGTTCAGAATTTGAGATGACAGGTCCAGGAGGAGACTAAAATGCCCCTTTTGATGCTGGAGTTTTCTTCCAACAGTCTGTTTCAATTCTGATCTTATTATTTGCTCACTTAGTGGTCAGCAGAGGGAAATAAGGGTTATTTCTGTGGGCAAATGCTTTGGATGAAGGGAAATCAGGAATTACTGCAGGGTTTTCTGGCTTGAGTCTTGTTGCTGTGCCCAATGGTCTAGTGCCATTGGATGCCATTTGTCCAACATTCAGTTGACACATCTCCATTAGTACATGTACTGTTGCTAATAAAAACCTATGCCCATCACATCATGTAATGATGCCATATTTTTATTCTATTTAAAAGTTATTTATTACTAAGTGTGTGTGTGTGTGTGTGTGTGTGTGTGTGTGTGTGTATGTGTGTGTGTGTGTGTGTGTGTGTGTGTGTGTGTGTGTGTACATGTGTGCCACACTACATATAGAGGTCAGAGGACAAGTTAGTGAGTCAGTTCTCTCCTAACTTTATGTGGGTTCTGAGAATTGAACTAAGGTTGTCAGTCAGTCTTGCAGGGCAGGCACATTTACCACAATAATGGGCCATCTCATCAAACCCTATACTTTTATTCTAAAGTTTTCATTTCATAGTATTTTAAATAGGTAGTCTATATTGAGGAATTTACTTTTCCTTATGTCCTTTTTAGCTATATAAGATGTTAATTTTTGAAGAAATTTGTTCAAAGAAGTTGCTGGCAAATACTCTTCAAGATGCCTTCATATGGTAAGCAACTCTTCAGATAAACTTTTTAACTCAGGAGTCTTTTTCGTTTAACAACAGTATCATTCATGTCATCAAGAATGTTGACAGTGCAGCATGTCTCTTCCCCCTTTTTAGAATGATTGTTATCACTTATATTTTTATAATATTTGAAAACGTTTTATTTCAAACTGACACATAATAATTATATATGGGTATGAGATGAAATATAACATTGTAGGGTATGTCCACAATATTTAACTACCACAATAATTGAGGTACTTACTGAATGAATAATCTCAGATATTGGTCACTTTTTTTTTCCTTGGTGGGGTGATTCCAAATCCTCTTTGATGGCTTCTTTGACTTCTATAATAGTTGCTATACGCCACAGTCCTATGTGATAAACAGACACTAGAAGTCACTCTTTGAACAGCACTCCTGGTATAATGCGTTAATTTAATAGTGGGGTTGCTGGATTACACAGTAGCTTTCATGGCAGTTTCTGAGGAAATTCTGTACCGTTTTTCACAGTGACTGTACTAACCAAATTTCTACGAATAACTTTATTTACATCCTCACTAGCATCTGTTGCTTTGTTTCTTTTTGATAACAGTTATTCTAAGCAAGAAAAAATGGTATCTCAGTGTTCTTTTGACTTGCATGTTCCTGATAATCAATCATATGGAATTTTTTTTTATATACCTTTTGGAAATTTGTGTGTACTCTTTTGAGAAGTACCTATTATTTGCCCCTTTCTAAATAGGATTCTTTGTGTTCGTGTTTTGAGTTCTTTGAATGTTGTGGATATGAATCTCTTCTGGGAGAAAGTGCTTGCCAATGTCTTCTCTCATTACAGTGTAGTCTTATTACCTGAGAATGTTCCCTTGTCTCTTCCAATGACATCTATTCTCTAGACTTTATGTGTGTACTCTTTGTCTTATGAACTAGTATCAAAAGACAGTTTTCGGATAGCCACTAGGATTCATATTGTCTTAAATCATTTATTCACTGAGATTTTTTAAATAGCATCAGGAAAAGTGTTCATTCATATTCAGACAATGGCAACTATGTTAAGAGAAGACTCTAGCCACTACTGATTAGAAAATAGGATGACACTTGTATCTCTTGGTCAACAAAATAAAGTATTTTATGTGAGAGACTTTGATATTTTCTCCTAATATTTCCAAATTCATCATCTTCCTTACAGTCTTAATCTGAATTTCTTATTGCTTTGGGAAGACTTTATTCTTGCACTGACTGTTTTGCTCCAGGACTGAATACTTTGACATGCTGTCTGCAGAAGCTTGAAGCCTAAATTTTCTTGTAGAATTCTCACCCTGAAGGCCACAGTACATTTTCTGAATGCCTTTTTCTGGTAAAATGTACTTGATTACCCAGGTAACTTAAGAGGAAATTTCAGTTTCAAATTACAACATGACATCAGATCAAAGAAGTAGCCTTGGGAAGATCACCATCTAAGAAAAAAATGTGATATTAATATGTCCCTCTGGAATAAGTTATATAATCCCAAAGATGTCCATGTGTGTGAGCTGGACTACTGTCTGGTCCTGGAACAAAGTGAGACCAATAAATTCATTTAAAGTGTCAACTTTAGTTTAAATTACATGAGCTGAGTGGTCCCCAAACACAAAACCTGATAGCTCAGCCTTTTGCTATTCCAGTTTCTATTACACTCAGCAATACGTGAATTCCCCACTGGTAGAGTAACCACTTAAGTGATTTTGCCTCTTTTTTAGTGAGTTTGGATAATGTGCTTCTAGTTATTCTAGTAAAAGAAAAAGCATAAAAACAAGACAAATATAACTTACATATTTTTCAAATATTCTCTTGACTTTAGGAAGGGATTGATCTACTTTGTATTGTTAATAATGATTTTAGGTCATTTAAAAGTATCCTCCACCTTTTTCTTGCTGCATCAGCCATACAAGCTCCCTGTTGTGAATTTTCTAAGCTCACTAAGCTCTGTTTTTTCTTTGTGTTTTTATGGAATAAAAAAAAATGCAGTCTCAAGGTAGCCTAGGGCTGATCATTTATCTCCTTCTTCCTCAGAGTACTCTAGAACAACTGTAGAATGCTCAGGGAATATAATGCCCAGTGATAGACGAGACCTACCTGGAATAGACCAGGACTTGTTTATGTCCTTTGAAAGGAATGTAGCAGAGTGAGTCAGAGAGTATGTCCTGGATAGCTTGAACTTTGTTCCCTTCTTCCTTGGAAGCAGAGTGCCTTTCAAAGTTGTCATTGCCCTTGACACACGTGGGTCAGGATTATTATGGTGGAAGTGGGGCATGCACAGTTGACACAGTCTGTAGCTTTCTTGAGTCCTGTGGAGCTGACCCCAGTGAACCACAGGCTTCTTTTGTCCTTGGATGCCTATGTATACATAACAATTCCTTTCGTGTGACTGATATTATGCTGTGTTCTGTCTCACTAGGCTCGAGTTTACAGTAATCATGGTACAGTGAATCTGTTTCATAGAAAGACTTTTCTTGGTATGAGCAGGCAAGATATTTACACATAAGACTCATGGATACCAGGGGGAAGACAGTGCTCGCATATTGGGGGCTGGGGTATGGTAAAAGTATTATTAA
>CABHPP010107562.1:4621-16432 GCA_902168425.1 Peromyscus attwateri
ACAATCCTCCGGGATCTCCACCTCAGCTTCTCCCTCCTGGGCTGACAGACAATCCTCCGGGATCTCCACCTCACCAGGTCCTCTTCCCATCCTGCACAGTCTGCGTTGCCCCCGCTGTCTCTCAGGGCTCTCGGCCAGTCCCTCCCTCCTACCACGGCCTCACTGTAGGAGTCCACACTCCCTAGGCCCAGGGGCTCTGCCCACCCCAACTTGGTTCCTACTTTCACTCATTCAGGTCTCTGCTTCAATTTCTCATTAGAGAGGCCTTGCCTGAACATGTGAAAGACCCCTGTCACTGTCCTTTGGCTCCAGAACTACTTTGTTTATTCCCTAATACCTAGGACTGTGGGATGTCTGCTTGACTGTTACTAGAACGGAATGTGTCCCAAAGGCAAGGACTGGTTTTTTCCCTGCTGCATTCAGGACCTGACACTGATAGCATCCATCAAATTCATGTTGAACAAACACATAAAAGCCAAGCCCCGTGACAGAGAAACTGTGTCAACACAGTCTCCATGAAATAAACCAGTGGGAAGACCCAAGCCATTGCAGACGCATTCATTCTGAAAAGCATGCAAGCAGATAAAGCGGAACAGACACCACTTTCCAGGAAGCACTGGTTCCCTTAGGCCAGATGCTCCCTGCCTCAGACTCAGGTGGACAGGGGTGGATGAGCGCTACCTTATCATGAGCATCCTCTGTTAAAAAGAAAGTTATTGTTCAGCGACTTCCCTGCCTCTCTATCGAAGCTTCTCTGTATCCTGCCCAGCAAGACAGTGCCAGCTTGCCCCTGTGAATTTAAATGACACCGCACTGTCATACAGAGCATAAGGTCCTCTTCTGACCCTGTGCGGGCACCGGTGCCACACCCCAGACATAGGTCTGTACCTTACAAACTGTCCTGGGATTGTGCCTCTCCAGGAACCTTTGCTACATGGGCCGAACAGCACTGCCAGGGACTGCAGCGGAGCCAGGGACTGCAGCAGAGCCAGGACTGCAGCGGAGCCAGGACTGCAGCGGAGCCAGGGCGCAGAGCCCAGCAGTGTCCGCCCAGCCGCATTCTGAGAACCACTGAGCCCAGCAGTGTCCGCCCAACCGCATTCTGAGAACCACTGCCCTTTCTGTTCTCCAGTCAGTTGTCTACCTGGTGGAGTTCAAGGCACCAGCAGCCTGACCTTGGCCTCCTGCCGGGCCTGAGGCCCTGGTCTAGGAGAACACCTTTTCATGTTCTTGCTCTAGAATCATAGGATGGTGTTGAGGAAAAGTTGGTGCTGGGCCATGGCCTTGGCATCAATATTTCATTTCCAGGTTATAACTCAGGACCTGATGACTGCCCCACCTTTCTCATCTTTGGTCTTGGTGTCTGACCCTCCTTAGTAGTATGGTAATGCAAGAGACCTGCCTCTCTCACCATGGCATCTATTCTGAGGGCTTCCTGCCCGAGAGAGGAAGCATCACCCCGGAGGAGAGAGGCTCTGCTGGCCCCGAGAGCAGGCTGACACACACCAACAAACAGATGAGGCAAGAAAAGAAAACCAACCTGCTTCCTGGAGCTGGGAGTCTTGCATTTACCTAAGAGGGCTGGTGCTGCTTCCGTCTTTGGAAAGCGAGAATGGAAAGAACAGTGAGAAGGCGGAAAAAAAAAAGGGCGAGCATATCTGTGTGAAATGAGAAACAAGCTGCTGCAAACTGTCACATCAAGCAGTGTGCTGGGAACAGGTGGTCCCTGACTGCTGGCAGCACCTGAGCTAGTCCACTAGGACAGCCCCAAGACCAGGAGGCACAGGAATGGCAAGAAGGTGTTGGCACTCACATCTTCGTCGGAGTCTCCACCTTGCATTGTGCCCACGATGCGTTTGCTGGGCCTTCCTGAGAACAACAAAAACATGACATTATGAGATCCTTGGAAAAGATGGCAGGAAATGACATTTAAGACTTACTTTCCCTTGGAAAACTGGGGAAATACTAAAGTACATACTAAAAAATGTACTTAAGTGAGTTCCAACTAATTAGAATAACCACAAATAATAAATTTCCTGCACCCCTTTCCTCCTTATTTTGAGAAAGAAACTCACAATATAGCTGAGGCTGGCCTTGAACCCTTGATCCTGCCGCAGCCTCTACAGTGCTGGTGTTACAGGTTTGTGCCACCATGCCCAGCCCTGCAAGCCTACTTTGAAAGACGAAAAGGGCAATACAATTCAGTGTGTGACAGTGCACATCTGTAATCTCAGCACTCAGGAGCCTGCAGCAGGGGAATTGCTGGGAGCTGAAAGGAGCTTGAGGTACAGAATGTGCTGTACCATGTCTCAACAACAACTAACGAAAAATAAAATCCGCATGGGCTGGCCAGATGGTTCAGTAGATAAAAGTACTTGCTAGAAAGCCTAATCACCTGAGTTCAATCTCCAGAACGTACGTGGTAGAAGGAAAAAACCGAGTCCCAAAAGTTTTCTTTGGATATGTGCCCATGTGTGCACGTACATGTGTGTATAATGAATGAATGTAATAAAATCTACATACAAAAATTATACATGAAGGTTGGGGGTATAGATAAGTGGTAGAACATTTATCCATTTGCTTAAGGCCATGGATTTAATCTCCAGCACCACAAAACAACCATGAATCAAGAGTGTCTGTTTGTCAGAAAATTAATTTTTTAAAAAAGCTGCTTAGCCAAGAACCTGTCACAGACTGGTGAAGACTCAGGACAACTTACTGCAGGACAGAATACTCGTGTGGATCCTGGAACACAGGATGGTTTTAGTGGGAAACCAGAAATGTCGTGACTATGGCCTTCTGAATAAAGTAGAATAGGAAGGGCATGGTGGAAATCCTAGTCATGCTCTTATCTTACTGGGAAAGCACCCAGATTCTCATAAGTATGTTGGTTATGGGATTTTCCTACACAAGCTTTCTCAGGTTGAAGAAGTTCCATTCTGTTCCTAGGTTAAAAAAAAAAAAAAAAGAGTGTCTGTTTTTCAAGACAGGGTTTCTCTGTGTAGCCCTGGCTTTCCTGGAACTCACTCTGTAGACCAGGTTGGCCTTGATCTCACAGAGATCTACCTACCTCTTCCTCCTGAGTGTTGGGATTAAAGGTGTGTACCACCACCACCCAAAAATCAAGAGTATTTTTAAAACACATCCTCTGAGGGGGGAAAAGATCACTGAACTCCATTATTAGTTTACATGCAGTAGAACTTTCATGGTAAAAAGCTGTTGAAAAAGAAAATCTTTTATGAACTAGTGTCTCCTGTGCTTGGATCTAGGTCTAAGTTTCCAAGTGAAAATGTTATCAGGGTCACTGCTGGCTGGGTCCAGGCAGTGAAGGGGAGGCTGCTCATGGCAGGCCCAGAGACACAACTGAGCACTGTCTCCAGAAGCTTTTCCCTGGGCCAGACAAGGTGCACAACCTTGCGGCATCTGAAGGCCCTTGCCATAGCTTTTAGAACTGGACTACATGATTTCACTCTGCAAGTTAAGTATGTAAGCAGGATTTGAACGAATCATTGCTTTTCTTAGATTAACATCTTTTTTCAGTGTTGGTTCCCATCCATCAAATGGGAGATGCACCATTAGCCTCTGTTTATGTCACGAAGCTGTGTAAAAGTAAAAGGTTAAAAAGAAACCAAAGCAGGCAATTGTCCAGGAGGAAGCACATGTAACAAATGAAGAGAGCTGGGCCCAGCATTAACAAGCAGCTCCCAATAAACGCTAACATCAAATGATGGAAAAATGACGACATCACCTTTGAAATTTACTAGGTATAAAACAACTCTCTCCAGTCCCAACATCTTAGAGGATGAGGCAGCAAGACTGTGAGTTTGAGTCCAGTCTCAGTTACATAATGAGATCCTGTCTCAAAAGATCAAAGTACCTGTGCACTGAACATTAGCTGGGTGGTGGGTAAGAAATGTATTTAAAGGCAAATACAGGGCAATTGAGTAGCTATCAGCTGGGCATGATGGCACCTGCAATCTGAGGACTTAGGAGGCTTGTGGTGCAAGGACTCTGAATTTGAGGCCATCTTGTGCTATATAGCATAACCTTGTACCAAAAACAAAAACTAAAGTTAATAGAATTTTTGACATAAGAATCCCATTTGAGCCGTGCGGTGGTAGTGGTGGTGGTGGTGGTGGTGGTGGTGGTGGTGGTGGTGGTGGTGCATGCCTTTAATCCCAGCACTTGGGAGGCAGAGGCAGGTGGATCTCTGTGAGTTTGAGGCCAGCCTGGACTACAGAGTGAGTTCCAGGACAGGTTCCAAAGCTACACAGAGAAACCCTGTCTTGAAACCCACCCCTCCACCCCCACACAAAAAAATTCCATTTGAAATGATGTACACTAAAGAAATACTCATATGCAGAAAGAAGTTTATACAAGAAAAATAGTGAAATTAAGTATCTAAGTATATACCCAAATAAATTAAGGGTACACTTATGTAGTGGCATATGATCTAGCCATTAAAAAGAATAAAAAAACACATCTCTATTTACTGATACAGGGACGGTTACTGTAACAGGGCCCCAGACCTTAGCACAACTGACTCCATGGTGGAAGTGGCATTCAGGCTGTAAAACTCAGCACAATAGACAGCACCACCAGCCAAAACTAAAACAAAGGTCTAATCCATCAAAGTCCATAGTTCTGGGAAAGTCTCTAAATGTACTAACCTTGCTTTCTGGCTTCTGTAATTCTGCTTCTGGCTAACTGTTCTTATTAACTGAAGTATGCCAATCCAGAACATGGTTTTTGTGCTTAAAAGTTCACCTTGAGAAAGGCTCAGTGCTACACTGGGATTCCAAATACCAGTGTAGTCGCCAGCTGGCAAAAGATTTTCTGTTGGCTTAAATCCATGTCCAAGCAGTCTTCTCTGGTGTTCACCCCACAACAGTTACAATATACTTAATTTGGGTGTGAGTGTAGTGCATGTGTGAATACAAACTCATGTGTGTTAATGCATGCAGGTCTGTATGTGTACATGTGGAGGCCAGAGGTTGACATCAGAGTCTTCCTAGATCACCCTCCATTTTTTTTTTTTTTTTTTTGAGACAGGGTTTCTCTGAGTAGTCCTGGCTGTCCTGGAGCTCTCTCTGTAGACCAGGCTGGCCTCCAGCTTAAGAGATCCTCCTGCCTCTGCCTCCCAAGTGCTGAAATTAAAGGTGTGTGCCACCACCACCTGGCTCCATATTCTTTTTTTGAGACCTGATTCAGTAAGGCTGGCTGGTCAGCAAGCCTGGGTGATCCTCCTGTCTCCACCTCCCCAGTGCGAGGATTTCAGATAGGCATGGCAACGTATGGCTTCTTACCTGAGTGCTGGGAATCGAACCAGGTTCTCACGCTTGCCCAGCAAGCATCTTACTGACTGAGCCTTCTCCCCAGCCCCAATGCACTTAATTTTCAGAAGAAAAGTAAGTTATAGAATCAGGATGCAAATCTGGTCCCAATTAGGTTAAATTTTCAGATGATCTTTTTACCTGTGTTTGACAGTATGTGTGTATGTATCTTACATGTGCATGGAAAGTCAATTTGTAAGGACAAAGCCCTTGAAAGCTAGCTATGACCCTCTAGGTTGAAGTGGAACATGAGGAAGACCCCTTTTTTAAAATGGTTTTTATGAGAGGAACTCACATGATCCCTTCACTCTGTGTTAATTCCTTGGCCACAAGGGATATAACTGCACTGACCCCAAATGAGTAGAATACAGAGCTCAGTTCCATAGGCCATTTCTGAGGTATATGTGGGATACTCCAAGCCACAAATGTGAATCAGCTATTCCCAGGGTGACAGAGACGAACTTTATAGGTGCTGAGCATGGTGGTGTGTGCTGTAATCCCAACACCTAAGCGGTGGAGCAGGAGGATCAGGTTCAAGGTCATCTTGAGGTACATTGTGAATTCGAACAAAAGGACTGTTAGAGGCAATGATTACCAACGAGCTGTTTGAGAGACAGATCCTGAAGAATAAAATAAATGGATGCAGGAATGGCTCCAAGAACCCTTCACAGGACCCTTTGGACCTCATGCTAAGCAGCACTCCCCCGACTTTGCCCTTGGTGTTCTGAGAAACAGACAAGGGGGCTGGGCATCAGAAGGAGTTACACTACCTTGCATGAGCACCTCCATGGCCGTGCGAGGCTTAGACAGCCGTCTCTCCTCCAGCTCACTATCCGATTCATCGTCCTCTTGGATGTCTATGTCTGAGTCATCATTACCTGACAGGAACAGCAGAGGGCAGAGTAAAGGAGCAATTCTTTCATTACAGCCAAATGTCTCCAGTCTACGAAGACTCAGTGGAAACGCATCTGCCTTCCTCAGCCCCTTTTCTTTTGTTAGATCTTATGAGACCCCTGGATTTTCTCAGGTACTTAGTGAAGTGTTAATACAGATCATAATATGCTGTATTTACTTATAGCAATTTTTCAAAGCAAAGAGAATATGGACCAGATGCCTTAAAAGCTTTATGACAAACTGAGTAGCTGGCTGTCAAGGTAGCTGGAAGCCCTTGGTTAACAGGGGAAGCCACTCTGTCCAATGCCAGGCTACGTTACTAACTCAAGAGCCTTGATCCTAACAGAGATAAAGAATCAAAGCTGGATGAAACAGAACAGAGCAGGGTGGAGAGGAGGGAGCCCAGACCTGGGCCAGAGTGGGCTGTCCTGAGAAGGAAAGTGTTGAAGTGACCAGCTCACATGACATTCTTCATTGCAGAAAATTCTAGTAAAAAGGCATGCATTGTGGCTCAGCGGGAGAGCATGTGCTTATCCTCTACAAAGCTCTGGGTCCAATCCCTAACACCACATACACACAACTAATTAGAAAAGTTGATTTAAAATAAATTTTATTTATTTGGGGGGGGTTCATGCATGTACTCTATAAAAGTCTATTTTCAGTGCAATCACTTTTTTGTCAAAAGCAATCACTTTTTTGAATTAAAAATTCTTCTCTCTCTCTCTCTCTCTCTCTCTCTCTCTCTCTCTCTCTCTGTGTGTGTGTGTGTGTGTGTGTGTGTGTGTGTGTGTGTGTGTGTGTGTTTGTATGCCACAGGTGTGAGGAGGCCTGTAGAGACTAGAAGAGGACGGTGGGCTCCCCTGGAGTTGGAGCTGCAGACAGCTGTGAGCTACCTGGTGTGGGTGCTGGAGAATGAACCTGGGTCCTCTGGAAGAGCAGCAAGAGTTCTTAATCATTGAGTCATCTCTCCAGCCCCCAAATCACTCTCTATACATTTAGAAATACTTGTTCGTAGTCTTTGTGCCTGCAAGCGGAACATTTTCTAGACAGACCCAACAGAGACAGAGTATACTGGGAAGAAGCAGCTCTCACTGCCTAGAGCCTTACTAAACCCAGGGCGTGATGGGGGTTTGGGAAGGGGACTTGGAGGGTTCGCAGTCGCTGGTCTGACACTGACTTAGAAGGCAGCCTGGAAACCCAGCAGGTGTTGGTCTTCCAAAGGCTCTGCTTTGTGCCTGTATGGGATAACTGTATCTACCTGGGCACTAGGGGAAGGTGACTTGCTGTCTTTAGCCACAAGAAGAGCTGTGTCCTTCAGCTCGGGAGGGAAAGCCTGGAAGCTGTGACAGTGCCTCAAAGAGTGTCCTTCAAGATCACCAGCACAATTTGAAAACTACATCTTCTAAAAGTGTTTATTCAGAGAACTGATCCATAGTAACATAATTAACAACTATAACACAAAACCACCATTCAGTTTCCTTCTTATTTCATCCACAAAAATGATGATATTAAATGCAATATATATATATATTTTTTTTTTGCAAGCACACAGAGGTTTTTATTAACAAAACAAGCAAGCTTGGTCCGCCATCCAACATCCGACACAGCGGGTGGAGGAGGACGGCCCCGAGCACTCACTTTAAGGGGTTTATTTTTTATTTATTTTCCTATTATCAGCTTGATGCAGTACAAATTCTTATCCTAATAGTGAAATGCTTCACTGAGGCTTGCCCAGTGATTGAGTAAAACCAAAACTTACTATAAGCCACAGTCATCCTAGGGTCCCCCCTGCTATGTAGCCTCCCTGGTTCTGTGGGCTGCAGTCTGACTGTCCTTTGCTTTATATCTAGTATCCATGCCTTAAATCCCAGCACTCAGGAGGCAGAGGCAGGTGGATCTCTGAGTTTGAGGCCAGCCTGGTCCACAGAGTGAGTCCCAGGACAGCCAGGATGACTACACAGAGAAACCCTGTCTCGAAAGACAAAAACAAACAAACCTAGAAGAAAATAGATTCTTCTCTCATACAATACATCCCGATCATAGTTTCCCCTCCCTCCACTCCTCCGAGCTACCCCCACCTCCCCAACCCCATCCATTCCACCTTCATTTCCTCTTCAGAGAAGAGCAGGTCTCCAAGAGATGACAGCCAAACAGGACAAAACAAGACACAGTAAGACAAGGGGAAGCCCTCACATCGAGGCTGCACAAGGTAGTAACCCAGTAGAGGAGAAGAGTCTCAAGAGCAGGCCAGAGTCAGAGACACACCCGCTCCTGCTGTTAGGAGTGCCACAGAAACACCAAACTAACAGCCCTAACACCTAACGTATACACAGAGGACCTGGTGCAGACCCGCGCCTGTCATTCCTGTCTCTGTGAGAAGGAAGCTTTTTGAGTAAACTCAAATGGCACCTAATACACGAGCTGTGAGAAAACAGCTTTCAGAGAATGTTTTTGCACCTCTAGTCAACAATGACGGATTTGTTCATGTTGAAGAAGTCAAACATCATCATTGTTCTTATCACAATAAAAAATCTGAGAGAAAAAATTAAAGAAAATAAAATGATTTGTAAAATGTAAGTAACTCTGCCAGAGGAATGTAACTCCCTGCATACCTGTCTTACAAACCTGCTGACCTGAGTCTGATTCTCAGGAATTCACGTAAAGGTGGAGGGACAGAAAACCAATCACAAAGTTGTCCTCTGCCCTCAACACGCGCTCCACAGCACACTCACAGCTGCACTTACACACACACACACACACACACACACACACACACATGCACACGCACACGCACACACACACACACACACACGCACACACACACTGGACAGAAACCTTTCTAAAGTGAAAACTTGAGAACAACAGCCTTACTCCCACTCTTGAGCAGCCGCTTCTCCTCTTCCTTCAGCTTATTCTGCATTAGACGGAGAGTATTTTCAGCTTCCTGTGGAGGAGAAAGACCAGATTCAGATGATGGCCTTTGGTGGATGATCTGACTCTGCACCACTGTGAATACTGCGGGGTTTGTCACACAGAGACAAAAAAAAAAAAAAAAGATCTTAGGAGGTTGCTTAAGGGGACTGGAGAGATGGCTCAGCGGTTTAGGGCACTGGCTGCTCTTTCCCAGGACCCTGGTTCATTCCTTACACCCACACAGTGGCTCATAAACATCTGTAAGCACCAATGCAGGGAATCTAATGTCCTCCTCATTGGCTTCTGTGGGCACTGTACATGGTGCACAGACATACATGCAGGCAAAATACCAATACACAAAACAGACATTCATCAATCTTTAAAAACTTTTACAACGTTTACCTAAGCAACCTGGGAGGTCCCCAAACCGGTGCTCTTCCTCTGCCATCTACCCAGCAGCTGTGAGAATGATGCTCTGGCCCCATCCCCTCCTCCCACTACCACTAGAACTGTGAAAGAAATGAGTGACACAACACAAGGCCACCATGCGTGCCTGCAAGGGCAGTGGACACAGGAAATGTGTCTAACACAGATCAGCACAGCTCTCCACTCAGAAGAAAAGAAAGAACTGTTTCCATGTTTCTGACTGTACTGCGTCACTACTCCAATCTAAAGATGCTAATGGACAGTCAGGAGGGCAAGGTAACAGGGAAATACTGGTCTTAGTTCCTGCTGAATGGCCAGGAGGAGGCAGTGTGTCAGTCAGGTGTGCTGTCAAATGGAGCCCTGATTAAGCTGGGCATGGTGACATGCATGGGACAGTCCCTGCACTCAGGACGCTGAAGCAAGAGGCTGTCTGGGCAACACAGCAAGGCACTGGCCTCCCCACCCTCCAAACGGGCAAGCTTTGGATTCAAATATAGACTCGGAATCAATAAATAAGGCAGAAAAGGAAGATACCAGATGTGAACTTCTGGCCTCTATCGGGACATGCACGCATATGCATGCACATACACATGTACACCTAACACCTAAACATGCACAAATGCAAAACACCAACAAAACTAAACAAGTGGCTTTTAAGTTGTGTTTGGTATTGTAAGCATTACAAAATGCCCTTGTATTAGGCATGGATAGAGCAACGCCAACGTGGGCCCTTCCAGGTCACTACACAGGTCACAGTTGACCATTTCACTTCTCACTGCCCAAACCCTGATAACACATCAAATATTTGACAACTAAGAATCCATGCTGTGTAGTCAGCAAAACAGAAGAACTGCTTCTTCTGCAGTCTGTAGAGCCTTATTTTCATACAGTGCTACATACACACCGGTACGGCTCAGAGGACAGTGGCACACCAGAAGGGCCTGTCTGCATGGACGAGCCAGGGACTCACTTCAAACCTCTCCTGCTCCATCCTGTGATGGTCCTCAAGTTGCTGTTCCAGGTAAGCCAAGTTCCGAAATTTCTCTAGATAAATGTCATATTGTTTTTGCAATTCTTCCTCAATCTTCTCATACTCATCCATAAAGGCTGGCCTAAAATGAGCAAATGAAATAAAAAGTGAGTTAATCAATCTCAGGAGTTTGAAATTTGTATTTAAGAGTTCCATCTTCCAGGGCTGGAGAGATGGCTCAGCGGTTAAGAGCACTGGCTGTTCTTCCAGAGGTCCTGAGTTCAATTCCCAGCAACCACATGGTGGCTCACAACCATCTGTAATGAGATCTGGTGCCCTCTTCTGGCCTGCAGGGATACATGCAGACAGAACACTGTATACATAATAAATAAATAAATGTTTAAAAAAAAAAAAAAGAGTTCCAACTTCCATCATCATGACTGTCTTTCAAATACTCATGAAACCTCTAGTTACACAAGGTCCTCCACTCTGATAACTGCTTAAAAATAATTCACTTTTCTCCTTTCTACCCACCAAATGAAGTTACGTTTTTAACCATGTATTCTTTATAAAAACCTGAAAAAAAAACCCTGAAAATAGGAGAATTGTGTAAAAAAAATACTTATAAACCACCAACTACATGCATTGGTTGTAACATAATTTTCTCAGATTTTAATTTATTTTTTAAAGATAGGATCTCATGTAGCCTAGGCTGTCCTGAACTCATGAATCCTGTTCTGCTTCCTGAGTCCTGGGATTTCACATGTGTGCCACCATGTTAAGCCCCTTCCAGACTTCCCTAAATATATAGATAGAAATGAGTGTGTGCATGCGTGTATTTTTTTGAGACAAGGTTTTACTATGTAGCTCTGACTGGTCTGGAACTCTCTATGTAGGCCAGGCTGGCCTTGAACTCACAAAGATCTATCTACCTCTGTCTTCCAAGTACTGGTATTATAGGTGTATATCATCATGCCCAGCCAAGAATGTATATTTTTAATAAAAATTAAAAAGTAAATCTATTAGCAAGTAATTTTGTGGATTTCACTTCAATGGATTACAGGGTCCAATAAGGTTAACATAGTCATGTGTCACACACATTTCTCAAAATCAGTAAGTTATTTGTTTTTATTTATCTATTTGTCTGTCTGTCTGTCTATCTATCTATCTATCTATCTATCTATCTATCTATCTATCTATCTATTCATCCATCTATCTATTTGGTTTTTCTATCTATCTATCTATCTATCTATCTATCTATCTATCTATCTATCT